>JADLZK010001282.1:0-62681 GCA_015847255.1 Hyparrhenia diplandra
TTAAATAGGTGAGATGGCTGGCGGAGCCGACCGCCACAGTACCTGCGAGGACGGGCAAAGCTATGCGGTGCCAAAGATTGGTGCAAAGCGGGTCAGCACGATGAGCTGAGAACTGTGCTAGGCGTCGAGTCGAATCACCGCGCGTCCAAGTTTCCACCCGCAAGAATGATGTCGCATCACCACCGCGCGTATCGATCTCGCGACCGCTAGCGGATCTGGAAATATCACCGCCGCGTGGAAATCCACGTACCGGGCTAGCGCTGATCTCACTGATCACCGCGCGTGAAACTACACCCTGGGAGTGTTTTTACCGACATTGATTTAACCCGCCGACGCCGGCCAGCCGGTGCCACGCTTTTCTCATCGATTCCCCAGAGACACCGCCGGTTTTCCCTAACCTGCAGTGAATGCTAATCGGCAACGTGAAATTTCTCTCGCAAGCGCGCAGCATCGCATGTAGTGCAGAGCCATCGCGGAACACGCTAAGTGAACGCGGATGTAGCCATGTAAAAAGATTGTGGTAAAAAAAGAAAAAAAACAAAGGATGGCTGTATATCCGCTGGGCTGCGACAAAGTTTGATTCCCTTAAATAGCCCCAAGAAGTGTTGTGGACGCGGGTTACAGCTTTGTACTTTCCCTTGAGTGTGTCTCGCTCTCCCGCCAGGTTCGCCCCTCCCTCCTCAAGCCCCTCAATTGGCCCAAGACGAAGGCAATGCGGTGGTTGATCTTGTAGCAATGGTAAACAATGTGAAGCATGCATTCCCTTTGTTTTAAAAATAACAATGCTAAACTCGATCATCATTCTTGAAAAATGGTCAAAAACGGCTTTTGTTGGGGATCTGAACCGTGGAATTTCGGGATTCGGTGCGTCGAAACGCGCGTTACAGGAAGCGCCATTGAAACGCGAAACGCCAGAGCCGGGCCAAAATTTCGCGGGGAGACGGGCCGATCGCGACGGCCATTGGATGAGCTTCGTGCCGCGGCGCGATGTTGATCGCCATGGCAATCGCGTCTTGGGGACTATGGATCTGCATGCATTCCATATATGGCTTGCTACATATATAAGAACGCTTTGATTTGCGTACCATCTCCATCGCTAATAGCACTCTCTTTCCATAAACCCCCGTGCGAGCTTCTTCCTTCATCGCCGACGAGATGGCCGCGCTCTACACCAACGCAGGAGCTTGTCTTTCACCGTGCAGGGCGCTCCACGACGCCCCGAAGCTCGACGCGCCGCCGACAGCCGGCCCCGCCAGCGGTAGATCGGGCCGCTGGTGGAGAAGGCTTAACTTCTACGCCTACAAGGTCGAGGGTTATCGCCGCACATCCTCGCTAGGGGATACCGGGCGGGCCGGGCAGAGCTCCGGCGCACCGCGGCGGAACGCTGCCGGGCGGGCGGAACGCTGCCGGGCGGGCGGAACGCGGCTCGGCATGGGCGAGGACGAGGCCGCGAGCGACGACGGAGGCCTTGGTAGCCTGGGCGGCTGAGGCGATGGCGGGGCGGGCGCTGGCAGCGGCGCGGAGGCGATGGTGGCGCTTTTTATTTTTCGCTTTTGTAAAAAATATATTATCTAGTAGTAATATATAATTATCTAGTAATATATAATGACTCCAAAGTCATTTTTAATTCATCTCCAAATTGTTTCTATCATTTGTTTTTCTTGTTCCTTCTTCGAGCAATCGGTTCCTTTTGCTTCCCTCCCAAATCGCTATCGGTTCTAATTGAACCCGGTTGTGTCAATCTTGAAATCGCTTTTAGGTTCTAATTCAAACCCGCGAGTGATCTGCGGTCCATCAAGACCATTTGCCGGGAACGATTAAACCGGTGGTGATCTCAGTCTTCACCGCCGAATTTGCCGAATCCATGGAGTTTCGAAGTTTCCCTCGCCTGAACGGTTCATCACGAGACAAGCTTCAACAACTGGCGGTGGATTAAATTCCGCCAGTGATGCCGGCGTAGTGATGAACGCGAATCGTAGTAGTGATTGATGAGTTTAAAGATCGCTTTGTTCTGTTTACAACGTCATGATTTCCAATATCATTTCTCAAAAACTGTTCCTGACATAGTTCTCGTTTCAGCATGAGAATGAGTTTTGAAAAAGAATCTGACCGTTTTAACCCCTAACCCAATCATTTGCTGCCAGCACCACTACTCTGTAGCACCAGCACTAGATCCCAAGGAATTTACCCGTATATCCTTATGAAAGTTGGCTCCAACCTATGTGCGCTTAAAAAACATCTTGCGCACCTGTATGCCCAACTTGAACTTGACAAGCCCTCCACGCCATTCCATCCACATCTGCGCCTAACAGTGTCGTGTGTGATGGAAAAGGTCCAAAGTACCCTTAGGCCTGAACTACAATGACATGTGGGCCCTACATTTGAAATGAATTATTTGTTATCTTTAAATTTAATTCAATTTTAAAAACCCTAATTTCAAAAATATTTGGAATTTGAATATTTTCCAAAAGCAAAGTTGTAGCTCTCATTATTTCGCATACATTTTTTGTCTTGGAATTTTTCAAGTTGTTACATGATTTTGGGGGAATTTGAGAAAGAAAAAAGAGTCCCCGCTCATCCATCGGCGAGGCGTTCGGCCGACAACCGCCGCGCCCTGAGCTGCCAGAGGAGTCCCGTAGGCCGTGGACTCGGCGGAGAAGCGCGCAGGAGTCCTCCGCCGCCATCAGCCGCCGCTCGGCCGGATTTGCCGCCGCCTCGCCATCTCCGACGGCCCCTTCTCGCGCGCAGATTTCGCTGGCGAAGGGGCGTTGAAAGTCGGCGACGGCTCGAGCTTGGGCCTCCGCCGCGACTCGCCCTCCTACTCGGGCAGCCCGCCCTTCCCAAGCTCCCTCTACTGCTCCGCGACGCCCGCAGCCCATCGCACCTCCTCGCTTCCTCCCCCGCATCGCCATAGCGCGCGACCGCGCACGCAGCCACTGCGCCGCCACCCGCCCCGACATACAAGGGCAGCACGCCGCCGAGATCGGGGCGGGGGCGGGGATGGTACCTCGCCGGCCGTAGCATGCGGCCGGGGCAGGCGCCACTGGGGCAAAGGCGCGATTGCATGTGAGCGACGGATGGGAGAGGAAGCAGTGTCCCGTCATTGATATGTTGAACCCACCGCGGCGGAGAGAAAAGATGGTAGAGAACACTGCTACGAGAGAAGGGTATTTTTGACCTCGCCTCCGGTAGACCCACATGTCGTGGCTGGTCAAAACGGTGGAACATAATGTAACATGAATGTAATGGCAAGGGAGGGCAAGTGAAAGTTCGAGATCGGGCATACAAAGGTGCAAGATGTTTTTAAGGGCATATAGGTTGGAGCCAACTTCATAAGGATATATAGGTAAAAGACTTTTTTTCGAAATCCGAACATTGCCCGCTTTTGCATTAAGAGATGTGGGATAGTTTAGTTACATCCTAGACATACAACTCCGGCGAGATGCCAAAGGTATACTAGGTACACACTAACAAAAGGCACCGGGCTAGAGCTAACAAGTTGTACTTAGGAAGAAACCAATTTTACGACCGAGAAGGAAACCGCAGCCCTAAGTGAAGCACGCGGAGCAGCGCCGCTCAGCTCTCATCGCCGCTGCCAAGACGCTCCCGCGCAAGCGCCCATGGGGGGACTAGGATATGCACCATGTCCCGCCTTGTGTCGTGAGACATTACCACCAAAATGATCTTGGAATCTGAAGAACGGTGGAGTTTGGGGTTTGAGATGAAGCACCTTCCGCCCCTCCCTTCCCATTTGTTAAGGAGGACGCACCGAGCCCGACGCTCAGATTGGGATCCCGGAAGGACTTGCCGGGTTAAACTGGTCACTCCGCCTTGGCGCCCCACATCTCCCGTGATTTGTGAGATGCGCAGGCAAGGTGGTGAGGCCACCAATGGCTGCTCTAGGGCAGCAGGAGAGAGTCGATAAAGTCATCCACGTCCGACATGGAGGGCGGCCGCAGTGTCCCGTGGTGTCGAAGGCGGCGAGTGGTCGGTAGCGTGGCGCTGTGGTGTTTGGAGCCACCGATGAGTCGTGGGCACGACCGCACTACCCTGTGACGAGGGCAGCGCCGGGCGGCACCGTGACTCGAGCCGTGCTGGCCGCGACGCCTTGCCTCCATCGACGCGCCCCGCCGGTTCCCAAGATCTTGCAAGCCAGCGCTTGAACGCATGGGGGGCTGCCGCAGGTGCCCGACAATCCCGCACTCAAAGACAGTGGCGTGACTCTCCTCCCGGGCCCGCCGCCGTGACGCCACCTCCCCGCCGTGGAACCTCCCGCGAAAGGAGCCCGTGCCGGGCGAGCCGACCGCACCAATCACCGGTGCATGCACGGGATGTAGGGGCGGAACACCGCGCTGAGCTCCACCTGCACTAGATCCTACCACCAATCGACGGGAGCCGCACCCGGCCGCGATCCGCGCTCATCTTGAATTAAGTGTGGGGCGACATTGATGAAGGCCCCGACAAAGCCACGTTGTACCGCGAACTATCTCCGTGATCGGGGCACTAACATGGATGGCCTGCACAACCTTTTGCCGATGAAGCCGTTGTATGCATTCGGTGGCGCCCGACGACTGAGGCATTTGGAGACCCTCCGGGGTTCCACAAGGAAGGCTCGACCGGGCGAGTCAAAAGAGCCCCGATTCGGGGTGTGCACGGCGGGAGGGAGGTGCCCACCGATCCTCCGCTACTGAACGCCAACAGGCTCGACGAAACAGTAGGTCTTGCCATAGGGGTGGGATGGTGCCCACCTTGACAAATTTTCTTGGGGCGGTTACTCGACACCCGAGTAGTCACGGCGGCCGCCGTCGGCCGGGAAGGTGTGTGGTCGCGCCCCTCGGGCCCCGGAAGTGCTCACGGTGGTCGCAGACGCCGACCCCAGGTCCCGCCGCACCGTCACCCCCTCGCCATCTTCTCGATCGACGCCATCACGAGGTCGAGCTTCCCCGTGGGGGGGGCGCTAGTCCCGACACTCCGTGATCCGGAGCCGTAGGGAGGCAGAGCTGCCCGGTCACCTCCGTTGCCGCCCCAACATCAGGCTCGGATGTTAATGAGTTGTTCCTATGCCTATGTATCGCGGGTGCCAAACCAGCAAGAACGAACAACTCACGATCATCATCAAGGGGCACCTGTGGGGTCGAGCCAGCCTAGATCCCAGTGAAAAGATGGCCCAAGCACGGCTTGGACCGACATCACATTCCCGGGCGTGCACGGAAACTCGCAATGCCTACCCAGACGCTGAATCGGGCACGCGCGGCGTCGGGATCGGAGGTGCGCAGCCGTGGTCGCCAGAAAGCGGGCAGCCCAAAGGCCAAGAGGGGCACATAGAACCCGCTGATGATCCGCCATATTTCGGCGCACCGAAGTTTTCCGGGCCGTGTCACACATTGACGCCCTTAGCCCCGATGTCGGCGGGATCGCATGTAATTATACACCAGCAATGGGTGGACATGGAGACGGATGATCGAGGGCCGCCCACCATCCCCACCAATGCCTGGCCCAGGATATCCTCCTCGCTCGGCAGTCGCAAGAGCGTGGCACTATGACGATGGGACGGAGCACCACGCTCGCCGCATGCGCAGGTGTCCGCACGGTCAAACTCCTTAGATGGGGAGGCAAGCCCGCGGGGTCCGAGATCGGGAGGTGGTCGCCCCTCCCGCTGCACAGGTGGTCGTTCCAGTGGAAGAGGCGGAGGAGGGGGCGCGCGCCGCCACCACCGCTGTGGGGTGGGGAGGCGGTGGTCGCGACCTCCTCGCTACTCATGTGGTCGCACCGGTGCGCAACCGTGTCGCTCGGGTGGAGGAGATGGAGGGCGGGCGTGGCCGCGCGCCACCACCGCTGTGGGGTGGGGAGGCGGGGGGGCGCACGGCGCCCGCGTCCTCGACGCCGCGGCGGCGCGCCCACCTTGGCTGCGTGTTGGTCGAGCGCGACGACCTTCGCCCCAACGAAGGCCGCTTGCCTAGGGGCAGTTGACGTGGTGGCTCTTCCGCGGTGGGGCGGTGGTGGTGGTGGGACCAGGAGGTGGTGGCGGTGGCACTACAATGGAGGCAATCGAGGCCCCTCGGGCAGAGACAGCGGCGCCAAGAGGTCCGCTCACGCCGACCTCTTCCGGGTCCCACCAAGACACCACGCGGACGCACCTCCGCACGGGGCAGCCTTCCCCGCCGCGCGAGAGGCATCACGCCGATAGTGCATCGCGGCCCTCGACATGGCGCCGCGAGGCGCTTGAAACATAGGCCGATCAACTCCGGCGGCACGCCCCGGGCGACCCCCGGGCGCGACAGACCCGCCATGCCGGGCGCTTTCCACCCGAAAGAAACCTCGCGATCGTGTGCCACGAACCCTGGCCGGATGGGACGGTGGCGTGACCGACCGGCGCTGGCTCGAGGATTGTGTCGCAGATCGACGCCCGTCGCGGGCGCTTTGGCGCTCTTCTTGCGATGACGTTTGGGGCACGGCTGCCCTTGCTTGGCCGGCCGACAGACGAGAAGGTCTCATGGCGGCCGCAGCCTGGGGGGCGGTGGATCAGACCTCCGCTGGCGACGGGCGGGCACCGAGCCGGAGCCTGAGAACCCTCCGAGTCACCGAGCGCCGCGATCCACTCAGACCACGGCCGAGGGGTTCTTCCGGCGCGAGCGCCGCCGGGCCGTGAGACAGCCGGCGCCCTCATCCTCCCCGGCCGAAATGGAGAGCGGAGGCCAGCAGTGCCTCATCGATGTGACCTTCCTCCAAAGATACCGGGCGAGCTTGATGGCCGACGCGAGTGACTCTCTCCTCTTCCCTCTCCTTCCTCCACCATGTTTGCCGCCGCGATCCGGAGCTCACCCATGGCGGTGGGTGAGCGGGGCCCCACGCCAAGGAGCGGAGGGAGGTGGACTAAGGTAGTGTTGGTGGCGGTCATGGTCAGAGGGAGAGGGCATCGGTGGAGGTTCGCCGGCAAGGGCGGGAGTTCGTCCCCAGATCGCCCGATATCCTCGATCCGCTAATTCCGGAGCCCGCATCGTTCCGTCGCACGCGCATCTCGTGTGTCCGATAGGTAAAAGACTCAGGAAATTTTGAGATCCAACACCAAGCGCCTGGACCGGCATATAGAGAACAAATGTCAGGTATGTTTGATTGGGAACTGGGCTCTTCCCAGTTATTATATTGGATGACCTGCCTCAGCAGCTTAAATTGGTGCCCAACCGACCATCACTCCCCAAGTGGATATATATATTACCTCAGACTTAGAGTAGAGCAAACCTTTAGACAGAACGGAGTAACACCAGTCGCTGCCCATGTGATGTGATATTATTAGCTTCTAGTGCTGAATACTCGGAACAGGATGCGTCCGGAATGCTACCCTTATCTCTAGGCCTGTAAGCCTCCAGCCGGCACCCTTTGCACGGTTGATCAGGATGAGCTGCCACCAGTCTTCTCCCCTGATTTTGTAGAAGTGTGTTTGGATGCAAAAAGAAAAACATGCAGCTCTTTATCCTTCTCTCGCTCTGTATTATTCCGTTTTTTTTTTCTAGATTGGATAAATCATACAACCCTTCTTCCTTCACGCTCTCTCATTGAGATATGCTATATATATGTGAGGATTTGGGTTCGTTGTCAGTGGGTTTGAAAGAATCCAAAACGCTCTTTCATTGAGATATCTATAATAACTCCTGTATAGGAGCTCCCCACTAGCCATTCTTAGTGAGTTCTCAGGCCTCCGATTGGTCCATATAATTGGTAACTGCAACTTAGCAAAGGGGGCCTACCATCGCAGCCTAGCATCGATTCCTGGGCGCGGCCTTTTCTACAAGGGCATCGGCTGCGTGGCCCTTCCGCTTCCCTCGGCTCTGCTCTTCCCTACCATTTTGCCGTAGTCAATTAAGGTCCGCCCGCCGCCCTTCATTCTGGGCGTTCTCTCCACTACCACGACGATGCATCTGATATTCTTCGCCCGCCGCCCTGTCCCACCTCCGCCAGGCCTCCGCCCTCACGCACTCCGGCATGCCATCGCCGCAGCTTTCCACCTCGCGGCGGCTCTGACTCCGCGCATCGATGCGGGTGGCGCGGGCGCTGGTCCAGGCTCAGCTCCTAGGTTCGCCAACCCCCTGCCCCCTTTGGGTGATGCATCGGCGCAGGTCACGCCGAGCCCCAGCCGGCGCCGCCTCGCCCTCCGCCGACGCCCTATGTCGCTGGCGCCCGTGTCGGCTCTTCGCCCCAAATCTGGTGAGTTCATCAAGAGATCGCCTCCCACTCCTTTGCCATTATTTGCCGATCCATCCCATATTTCCAATGGATTTGGATTCAGTGACTTCGACAATCGAAATCGCAGGTCGCCTATCCATGTCGACATCGCCACCAGACACGATCAACATGGACGAGTGACGCAGCTATACCATTCCTTGGCTACAGCGACTGCGCCCAGTTTTGCCTTTCCATAACGACCAATGCAATTTCTGTGCCGAAAAATTGTTAGTATTTTCCCCAGCCCCCAATCCTTCTCCTTCCGGGCTTTTTTTTTGGGGAGGGGTTATTAGCACAATCTTACTTTCACCTATAAAGCCGGTTCAGATCTCTGCCGTATGGATCAGTGCAGGATAAGCAGATGAGGCTGTTCTGGCACCATGGCGTATGCCTCTTCATTCCTTATTTTTTTTTTTAATATAATGGTTCCGATTTGCCCTGTCAAAGTTGTGATACATGACGACCACTGTCATATTTGATCTGTTCACATCAGAACATGATTTGTTTTTAGAAATATGTCAAACTGTTCGTGTGTGCACATATATTGCATATCTTTAAACCTGATTCGTTTTTAGTGCCGCCGAATATTTCATATTTGTTCACAGTGGCTTATAGTTATATGTCTTTGTGAAACCATTTGCCTCAACATTTTACCTATTATTGGGTAATTTAGAATTCACTTTCCTATTCCTTTTGAACTAACCATTACCTAATTAAATGTCGCTATTATAGTTCAGTTCATTTTGTAATTCAAAGTTTCTGACTAGATCCCAATTTTATTATTATTGATTGATGATCTTCAGTTGTACTATAGGTTACTGAATTTGCATTTGGTATTCTCAGGGTGTTTGATCCTTGGTGCTGCTGCAATTGACATCCTGATGGCATTTGATCCTCGCGGCTGTTGTATGTGTCATTTCAGTCTACACTACAATGCAACAGTTGTCTCTAATGCTTCCATACTGATCCTGCTTAATTTCAGTTGCTTTTATTTTTATATGTGATGATAACCACAAGGCCTGCGATATGTTAGCAGCAGCCTGCGCTGCAGGATCCATGTGTGCAAAACCGACATTTCTGGTTCCATGGCTTGCTGGTGCTAGAGCAAATATTATATGATGGGGGCTCAGCCAATTGCTCTACTTCAGAGGTAATTCACATCCTCGGTTTGTCATGCGTGATGAGCAGGGAACTCCATATGTGAGTATTGTCCCTCTAAATTTCCATTCTGTTGAACACATTCCATGCATAACCAGCTAAGTTGCTTATGCTACACTGATTATTGACCTTGCAATGGACAAGTGGTTCTATTCCCCTTTATGTTCTACTGCTGCTGATCTAGCTCCTCAATGCTGATGATGACAATGTCTACAATGCCCTTCTTAGCTGGTAACACTCACAAACATTGAAATCCCTTTGCACCATGGCAACATGAATCTCTGCATCTTACTGAAACATATTTTTATACTAATTTGGTAATCTTTTTCCTTCCACTCCAGTCATCATATAATATGCTACGTTTCTGGTTATCTTTAATTCCATCGGTAAAGTGTAGAAAGCATATCTCCAATACCAGCGGCAAAACATATCATTTGCATTAATCTATAGTAGTCTAAAACCATTATCTTTTGTTCTTTCTTTCATCGGACATATCATTTGCTATATTAACAGGATGTTGTTCCTCCATATTTTTTAACTAACAAAACTGCAAAGAAATACGGTGAATATGTTTCCATTCATAATACCTAATGAAAATTTAATGGTGTTTCTTCCATTGTCCAGCCGGTCACAAGAAAACAAGAGGTCAATGTTACAAGGTGGATCCAATCAATACTAATGCTCCATCTACTGAAAATATAAAACCATCGTCATCGCAGGATAGGTAAATTATTCTACATACAATCTCTAGGATTTCTTTCTCAAAAAATGAATCCACTTCCTATCAATTTCTTTCTTCAGATAAGACATGTTCTGATGAAATGCCAAATCGGAATACTATCCTCTCATGCATATCTTACTCAACTTGCTCTGTTTCTAAGATAAAATAATTCTCAATTATCACTAAGCGATGATTACATGTCTCTTTATAGTTTTTGTTAATATCCAGTATATTATCTTTTGGCACCATAAGATGGATGAACCAACTATATATATCTAAAACATGTTCAATTACCATCCTTTTTGCAACAACTCACAGGCAAAACGAAGGCTTGACCTTTAACCAAGAGGATCCAGTTAATACTCAAGGAAAACAGCAAAAGACGATTGAGAGGTACTTCGCAAATTATTCAAAGCAATAAACCTAGAAAAATCAAACAAATATAATATCTAACATTTATATTATACTTCTATTAATGTAGGTAATAATTGGGATTTTTTCTCAACATCAACCATGAACAACGAAGAAAAGTGATTCCATCAGCTACCAAGGAGTCACTTAAATAAATAACTACATGTCTTTTTATTTTATTACCCCAAAGTTCAATTCTCTCCAACACTGTACACCATGTGGTCTAAATAAATATTAGTTTCTGCTCAACGTTACAAGTGAAATACTTTGGGTTCAAATAGCCCGTCAATGTGGTCTAAATAAATATTTGTGTACACTCAATCCAATGATATTTGAATTCTCTCTATTAGCCTCATGTCCCTGTTGAGAAGAGAAGATATCATGAAATTTTCTCTCATGATTATTGCATTGTTTTTTAATTCCCGCAGCAACGCGGGGGTTCCCCTAGTACTACAGACCTTGGATGTCGTTGTAATGGATAACGGGCGGTCCCTCGGAAAGTAAATCAATTATTTTGATGCATCGATCAAGCCGGATCTTGCTGGTTCACTCAAGCCATTTTTGAAACACGTTGGCCCTCATCCCATGCTGTCTCACATTCTAATCAAACCTACTATCAAGGCAATGGCTTTTTCAAGTCCTTAACTGACTCACAACCCCTGGCTTATTACACCTACACCATAAAAAAGACGTGGCCTGAGGTCCCAGGTTGAGAACGAGATAATATTTTTTTAGCACAAAGTATGCTCAAGATAGCATATATCTTCATAATTAACACGGTGCTTAATCACCTTGATAATCAAGTGGAGCAATGTTGATCCATGCTTTGTTGTTTTATATATTGCCCTTGCTCCCATTATTTTTCGTCGTGGCCTATTGTTTTGGGGTTTTGGGAATGATTGTGCCTATTATTTTGGTTGGACAGTTCCTATATGGATTCCTTCTGCTCTTCTTTATACTAGATGAATTCCCTCGCTGCTGCGGGATGCAAAAAGTAATTTGAATTGTGTTAAGAGAAATAGAACGTAAGGAACCGCCACTCTAATCTGGATCCACCACAGGCTCAGACGTTAAGCATCCTGATTAGCCTCCGAAGCGTTTTACACAACACAACAACAAAAAACACCACCTTATCCTCACACAAGGATGCAGCAGGAGATGAGCAGCAATCTAAGCTATCAAAATCTGAATTAAATTGGGAGGAACCCCCGCGTTGCTGCGCGTAGAATTGTGAGACAATTTTAAGCGAATTTAGTGTGACTGAGGAAATATTTAAGTGTGATTTCGTAGATTTTGGTACAAACATTTATAAGGAAGATTATTGGAATGTGTAGCAATTAGTTTAGTTTTATGCAAGATTAAAAATCGATAAACATAAATGTATGTCCTAGTGTGATCTTTCCACTCGCTATATGAACAGATTCATACTGTATATAATATATGTAAATAACGTATATGTACGGTAAGCTATGGCCTTGACTCGTTATGGTGTTTGATACACTGATCTTAGCATGCTGTATCAATCCAATATATGGAAGGAAATAAAGGAACAACATGTTCCTTTTAATAAAGATTGAACAATTTGACAAAGTCACAGATACACGATGTGCCTTGCCTGAAGGATTGGTACAATCTTCTGAAACGTAAATTCATTCTTCCGTCCAAAAGTACACTTTAATGATCTTACGGCCAAAAGCATGTTGGTGGATTTCAATTGTTGTATACTTGCAAGTTGCAACTAAATTGTATGAAGAAACATTGAGCAGCTTTCTGGCTAAGTAAGCATCACTTGGGGATGGATGCAAGGCTGCAAGGAGAATGAATTAGGTAATTGTCGAGGGCATTGTGGCTCACCTTGAATCTCCGTGGACAAAACAAATATCGAGTCATGTGATTGCCACGCAGGTCCAAAGTTGGCTCATCTGAGATGTATAACCCCATATTTATAATGGAAATAATGGAACCTCAAGGATCAGGAAGCCGGATAATTAGTGCTGGGTGAGCCTTTGAAGGCAAACCGTTTTGACTCCAGCAATAATGGTGCGGACACCTTCTCGTGGGAGGTGGCTGGGCAGAGGAAACGCCGACTGTTTAGTTGCTACGAACACCAGCAAGGACTTGACCAATGACTGATTGCATGTCAACTGGGTTTTATGGATGGCTCTTGGTGCGCCCATGGAGGCTGCAGTAACGCATGCATGAAGAGATAGGAGAGGACTGGTGATATCCACCAGGGGCCTATCCACCATGCATGGCACAAAGCTGGCGGAGATCCATGCATGTGTGATTCTTGCGGGCGGCGGATTGGCTTCATGCGTAATAGCGAACGGACAGCTTGAGTGATTAGGGACGGGTAGGGAAGGGAGAACTTTTTTTTGTATGGATGTTAGTGGGGCTGTTGATCATCACCTCTGCATGTGCAGAGAACTCCTCTAGTGGCCTCCCTTCTATATAGGGGTTATAGATAACCAGCAGCACAACTGAGAATTAATTTCAAATTAAAAGCAGAAAAAGAAATCAGTGAATGCATCCAACCACAGGATATATATCACCACAAGCGACTCAGAGTAGAACATGCCTTTATATATAGCTATAGATGACAGGATTGAGTAACACCCATCGCTACCCAAGTGACCTGATGCTATTTTTGTGTTTCACCAAAAAAATAAACAAAGATATTATTTTTGTATTGCCTAGTAGTCAGATTGGGATGCGTCTGGAATGCTGCTATCTCATCGGAAGGATCTGGGTCTGGGAAACCTGCCTGAACTCTTTCCCTTGAATGATGAGCACCATCAAGCGCTCTGGGTCTAGGAAGGAACTCAGAGGCGTCCATGCCAGAGTGGGGCCACACGTCCTGGATGGTTCTCAAGCAGCCTTGTAACTTCGTGGCTCAGCTCAAGGTGTGTGTAGTAAACCCTCCAGCCTGATGTGAGCGGCTGCACTACCACTTGTCAACCATGTCAACGAGACCGTCGAAGGGACTAGCTTAATGTCCAATACAAACTGTTCTGATAGACCAATGGCTAATTATTTCTGTTTTCAAGTTTGATGATCATAATCAGACTCTTACAGTTGTTTAATGGACAAACAAATGGACTCTTTCAAAAAAAAATGATTGATGCTAGAATTTTCAGGCAACTCTGGAAGTTTTTGTCAAACACAATAATACTTTAATGGAACAAGTTGTTGTACGTTAGATTTGATAGCTGTGGTAATGCGCTTGGTGCAAGAAGGTTTTAGTAGGCTTCATAGATGAATCACCCATCAACAATTACTTATTTGTGTTGTATCTAGAAGAAAAAAATATATTCTATCAATTGAAGCATAGTTTGATCTGTGTATATATTCTGTGTATATATTCACAGAAATGCAAACTCCATTATTCCATTCATCTTCATCGACAATTGAAGCATAGTTTGATCTGACAAGATCCGATATTTTTCCCCTGCCCGTAGCCTGCATTAGGACATCACGTTGTCGATAGGAGATTAACGAGAAAGGGCAGGGAAAGTTTTGTACACTATTTGTGCACAACATTGATAGTGACAACTTCACCATTCACGTGGGCATACAGTTAACCTAATTGACCTAAATGCTATATATGAGTGTAACATTAAAAGTATGACATGTTCAAACATCTTCCAGTGGTACTAGGCATAGCAGTAAACTGTAGAAATCAAAGAAAAAAAAATCAATGTTAATAGTCGAACTAAGTGTTAATCACTATACAGTGATGTGGAAGTGATGCAATATATCTTTGCTGCAAAATAGAGAATGGTCAAAACATTTTACATAATTTTAGTGTGTCACGGTGGAATTAATCTGATTTACACTGCTATCATTACCCACCATCAATTAACAGTAATAAACTTGTATCCTAGTCTAATGGTTCGAAACTATGAAGCTTATTGCACTTCATTCTATTGAGAAGAAGTTTTATCAAGAATTGTATTAGTAATAGACCATTATGGAACAAAATAATTTGTGACTAGAATTGCATTAAAATAATGAGAGAAGTAATACTATAGTTTTATAAACCATTATGGAACAAAATAATTTGTGACTAGAATTGTATTAGTAATAGACCATTATGGAACAAAAAAAAATTTGTACTAGAATTGATTATTATAGAGTAATTCTTAGGCAAAGTTTTCATCAGTTCGAGACCATTTTCATCAGTAATCAAATCCGTCACTCTTCTGCTCTCTCACATGAGGCCATGGATTGGCATAGAGAGGATAAATGCAAGGCAGAATTTTATGGCTGAGAAGTGGGCACTTCCCATTTATAGGATGACCTGCTTCATCTGCTTTAATTGGCACCATGGCTGGTAAGTGAATATATATAACCTGGGATCCAGACTAGAATATGCTTCTATTGACCAGAACTAGAGTAACACCCACCTCTTCCCAAGTGACCTGATGCATGTTTGGTAATTTCGTAGTACGTGCTGCATAGTAGGATTGGGATGCATCAGGAAATACCGCTTGCTCATCTCAAGGCCTGTAAGCCTCTACCTGGCACCACCCTTTTGCACGGTGGACGATAAATCCAACATGACCTGTCTCGACTTTGCCTTCACTCAATCCAGCAGCATTCGACTGACTCAACTGCTCCAGACCAGGAATTCAAAGGCATCGATGCAACATTCGACACAAGCACTTCCAGGATGGGCTCTCAAGCATCTTGTTGACACAGTGGCTCAGGCCCAACTAGCTGCCCCTTAGGTCTGGTTCGGCTGGGCCCCAATTCATGAGTGGTTCTCTAGCATCCAGTTCTGGTGTTGTCAGCATCAGCTCGCAGTTGCTTCTAGAAGAGCAAAGTCCACGTATGAATCGAGTTGGTGATCTTGCTCGAGGCTTACGTTGTTGTTGGTTTTCAGTGGGCAGCATTGACATCCATAATCTTTAAACGTGCCACTTGTCTATGCAGGTCCTATTTGGGTTATTTTAATTTCAAAATCCACTATGTTTAGTTGTGGTGTCTTTTGAGTGTGCACATCTTTTGTGGACGAGGCCAGCAATATTGGCAACTTTTAGTTTAGTAGTTGTACCTTCAACCAGCACATGGTGTTTCCATCCACTTCAACTATATATTTTGGCTAAAGTTCGATCCAGTTCTGTTTTCATATTTCTTACATTTGATTACTCAAATTGTAATATGTATAATTTGGACTGAGTCAGTTGTTTCTTTTTCTTACGTTTACGCCCTCGGATGTGTTTTTGTCCTCTAAAACTATGCTAGCTTATTTAAAATTAAAATAATTTCCTAATGCTAATTTTGTGTATTATGCGCTTTTAAAAAAAAAATTGTGACACACTACAAAACTTTGTATAACACATGGTATTGCATAACACCTTTTCCTCTCAAGTCGTTTGGGAATCTGGGAGAGAATCCAGAATATGCATCCACCAGACATGGAGGACCTTGACATCATGGACTGAAGAGATAATTACCTTTTTAGTCCATGAAACATTTGCTCAAGATTATGACATATTAATTAGACCATGTGCATGCCGGTTTATTGATTGCTGCCACACGTGCAACTGCCCCCTTATGCATATTCCGGATTATATTGAAAAAGGGAGTCCACCTCAACTTTGATAGTGTTCGGTAACAGTACAGAAGGATTAGACATTCCTTAATGAGGAATGTTGATTTAAAACCAGGAAAATTTTATCTTAAACAAATCTCCTGAACATGTCCATCTCTGGAGCATGAATCCCTGAAACCAAGCGGACACACCGACTTTCATAAAGATGAAACACAAGGCAAGTTTAAGTTGGTTGAGAAATGGCTTCGTTGTTATCCCTGTCTGGCCGGCCAAAGCAAAAACACAAAAATTCCATCCTACTGGTCCCTAACACCACGGTTGAGTTCATCTCAGATACATCACTGTGTAACCAAACTGATCCCTTAAGCCAAGGGCTCACTCGAGTCTCCTTAATTTCATGGTGCATCTCCTTAATTTAGTATTACACTTCTACCATTGCTAGGGGTGGGCCTGAGGTCACCAATTCTGATTTGTTATGAAATCTAGAATGGACTTAAAAAAATTTTAGCGCAAAAGCTTGAAGCACCTTGCAAAGTAAGAGCGGCGATGTTCATTTCATTTCCTTGGCCTTTCCTTTTCTCTTTCCCTACTTTGGGTTTGCCATTGGCTTGAATATTAGTTGTGCAGAGTTTCGATGGGTTCCTTCAGCTCTTATGAATAACCAATAACAAAATTCTCATGATTCATTTCACAGGAAAAGCAGGAAAAAAAAAATCAGTGAGTACATATTTACCACCAACAGGAAGCACATCATCAATTGGATATATATGACCTATAGAGAGAAATAACGGAACAACCACCGCTAGCTGAGGACTTCATATAAGGTTCCTTTGCTGCATAATAGGAATGGGAGGCGTCCGAATGCCGTCCTCTCATCTCTTGCCTGCTTGTCCCTGGCTCGCCGTAAGCACCGTAACAGTAATGATCGTGAAGCGCGAATAAAGATGGTGGGTCTGGTTTAATTCCACTTTGCATCTGATGCGAAGTTGTCCATATGAGAACATGTCAAAGACAGAGGCAGGGTGCAAGAGGCCAAGACCCCCATGGGCTGTTACATTTCTATTGATTCTTTTTTGCAAAAAATTGATTAAATTTTGAAGAAATTTGTACAGCTGCCCATCCCCTCCAAAAAAAATGTAAAATCGCATTTCGGACTCGGAAACTAGCTCCATGCCCCGCCAGACACCATTACACGCTGAGGGCCGCCATGGTGGTGTCTTCCTCTTCCTTGTCCGCTATGGGTCTGCCTCATGAGTGGTTCTGAATGAGTAGGGGAAGCCATGCATCCCTAGTCTTTGAATGAGCTACTTGTCTGTGTTGTCCACAACCTTGGGGTCATTTTAAATAGAATATGCACAAATTTTGTTGTCATTTGATTTCACACTAACCTTTATGGATGAGTGAGGCGAGGGTTTGGCCTGTAATAGTGGTTGCTTTTGGTTTAGTTCTGTAGCTTCCACCAGCATGTGGAGAATTAGGAATTTGGCCCTCAAAAAAGTTGGTCTTGGGAATTTGGGAATCGGCCTTCCGTTAGTTTTGAAATTTCATAACTAGAGTGTTGTAAGTCCAATTTTGGTGAACCAAATATTGTTGTGCTTCTTGAGATGTGTAGTTTTTATTAAAAATATGAAACTGGACATGAATTGTAGAATTATTTATTTTTAATAAAAACATAATATCTTGGTGTTAAAAAATAAATAATTGTACAAAAATATGGCCGATTTCATAATGTTTTTTTAAAAACTAGACATCTCAAGGAGCATAACAAAATTTGTTCACCAATATTGAAGTTACCAAACTCTAGTTATGAACTTCTAACACCGACGGAAGCTGGATTCCTAACTTAAGTTTCATTTCGAGGCCGATTCCTAAATTAAAAAAAAAGGCCGATTCCTAAGACAAACTTTTTGAAGGCCAAATTCCTAATTCTCTCTTCAGTTATCACTCTTCGGAGGCTGAGGCTCTATCACATGTGATATATGTCCCGGGTTACAACCATGATTTCAGTCGGCCGTCGATGAAACCTTACCAAATTTTTTTTCTCATCTCTAGGCATATGATACGAGAATAACCGAACAAGTTTCGTGGATTTTTCAACTTCGTTTGCATTTTCTAGGATTAAAAACCAATCACCCCATAAGTGAATGGTCATGTTCCATGAACAATTTGTTCAGGGTTTTGGGTCTATCCCTGGATGAGGCCTCACATTGCAGTCACGATTATGAATCCCATTTTTTGGCTAATGCCTGCACTCTATTCCTATGACTTCCAGTTCAAATCTGCCTTATTCAAGAAAATTCAATTAAAAGGAATAAAATCAAAATATATACTAAATTGTTTTGAAAAATTCTCAAACTTCAACATGACCTATGAAACATTGTATGAACCCCACAAAAAAAAGATGGATCCAAAATTCAAAAAAATGAATATTTCACCGAGCGGCCTCGATAAGGCGCCGGTAGAAAGAGTTTATCGAGGGTCCGCCAGCTGGCCTCGTGAAACTACCAACGTGTACCTAGGGTCTAACGCACGCTCTCGGTAGAGTTGACGGCATAGGATGCGTGGGATGCTGCCGGACGCCGGGCGCTACCAACACCGAGAGCTCAAGTTTGCGGAGGGTTGGCTCGGTGGCGCCGCTCTACCGAGCCCTCGTTGTTTCCGAGGATCGCTCTCGATGAACACAACACCTACCGAGAGCCTGTGGTCACCGAGCGAGTGGCTCTCGGTGGAGGATTCAGCACCGAGCGTTTTGTACCACCGAGCGAGCCTCTCGGTACACCTTCTAGCCGGTGGAGGCCGATCGTGCGGTAGTGTATTATCGCATTAGTTGCAAAAGATGGTGAAGCACAAGAGGAGTGCATGTCAAAACTGGTTTAATTGCAGGCATCCCGCTCTGGGTGATTCGTACAAGAATATAACAATTCCACCCTTTATTAATAGTGGTGGCTGATCTTAACAGGCCGGTCCGCCTCTAAGAAATGGCCCTATTCCGAGAGGTAGCTCATTTAAGATTACCACCTTTGTCAACCATTGTTATAGAGCAAGGGCTGTCTCTTAAAACATAATATCTATGTATATAATGAATTACATATTTTTGGACAAACAAAAGTTAACCATAACCCATAGTGAACTCATCGTAAACTAATCGATCGCCTGAAATGTGTGCGCTGTAGACATTGTAGGCTTAGAAGCCTCCCACCCCATGTGGGGTTGAAAACATTATGGCAAAATCTTGTTCTCTAAATATCATTTTAAACCGATCATATACAAATTTCATGGAAAAAAAATGTAAGAAAAGTCCTCCAGGAAAATCCGCCGAAAATAAGATAAAAACACTTGAGTTGTTTTTTGCGACTGTTTTCTTGGGTCCCATATTTTTTCACGTATATTAGATAAATAGCATTTAACCGTGGCACGAATATTGTATTGTTCAGGTAGCAGCACCAACAGTCCAGCAGGCCAAGTAACCAGTGCGGCCTTGAACAACTCACGCACCTAAGCATGTGGAGATACCGCTACCGCTATTCGCTCGCTTGGTTTCTCTTACGCCAAGCAGATGCCAGAGACGCCATGTCCCTAGTTAGCCATAACCGACTTTTTTTTTTTTTTTTTTGAGTATTGACTACGACTTTGACTACTTTGCTTAGTGCTGGAGTCTGGAATGCTGGACAGTTGGTGCCATGGAACTTATTTTAACTAGGTGAATACCCCGCGCGTTGCCGCGGAACGTCAGATGTTATAGAAAAAGCTTTGCATAGAATATCAGGAAGAATGAGATTTATTATTGTAATTACAACTATACATTATAATTTTAGGTAGTACGGACAAACCTTATTAGGATTTTCTAAATACATTAGCGGCGAAATCCTGTAGGCAAATTGCAATACTCCAGATGAGAGTGTAGGCAAATTGCATTACTCCAGATGAGAGAGGTGGAGCCATATGGATCACTTCATCGATTAAATTGCAGAGATAGGGAGTGCCGACTGTTGGAGACTCCCAAATTGGAGTGGCATTGCAGCTGCAGTATTACGGATAGATTGATGGTGTTCCCAATGTATTTTGCATGTTAATGAATTCATGAGCCTGTATTAATTTCGATCGATGATGCACATCTGTTTTCGTTAAAATCGCTGGATATGCAGTGTTGTCGTTGCCTAATATTTCTATCTCGCGTGAGCTGTGGATTCAGTTCAGATTCAGACCTTGATCTGTCTATCCTCTATACCTATCCAGCTATCCCATAAGTCTACAACGATCTATAAATACCACTTCTTTAATTTCATCTTGTCAATCTGATGCATTTGCCGATATATACTGTACATTCATGGACGCAGATGTAGGTGTGGAGTTGGAGTGGATTCATGGAGAGGCACGATGCATGAGCATGAACATGAAGATGAACAACACTCGCAGCCGCTGGACCAATCAGAACTGCCACCATCTCCTCCTCGTGGTCCTGCCAATCCTTTCAGCATCTGAACGCCGCCGCCGCGTGAACGCCTCCATCCGAGGCTCCATCAGGTCCACATCCACTGCCTCCTCCTCGTCCCCAGCGCGCGGCGGCGGCCTCCAGCTGCCCCCGCCCCTCGGGGGGCTCATCAACACTGTCCCGTTGCTAGCTCTCCCGACACCACCGCGCCTCTGCTCACAACGTTCCTCCTGTCGCCGGGGCCACGACGCCCGACCCAGTGGCGGTGGCGACGGTGGCCGTGCTTGCGATTTCCACCGGATGGCCGCCGCGGCCAGCAATTGGGGAAAAAGTCCAAATAGAGCGGTGCAGTTGGCATGGCCGCATGATACAATGGGGGGGAAAGTGGAAGGACATGGAGCAGGAGGAATGCATCTGGTCACTTCATCGCCTTCTCTTGGAAGTGGATGGGTGCTTTTGCGTTCTATATATAGCTAGTGCCGGGTGATTAAAAGGATGCCAAACCTTGATGCTTCGTGTGCCCATGGCATGCATTAGATAAAATAAATGCCTGCGGCACATCACAAGCAGTCATGTATATTCAATGGAAGGGACGGTTCATGCATGCAAGTCGTTTCGTTCCATAGCCATGCGAAGAGGCCGATGTCTGCGAAGACACGCGGGGTCACGAAGAAGCCACCGAGCGGCGCGGCTTAGATTAACCTGGATTGCAGTTACCAATTAAGCTGGCCAATCAGAACCCAGAGAACTCCCCTAGTGGGAGGCTCTCTTATAGGAGATTAGATGTCCTCCGAAGGTGCACTGGACCTTATTTTCATGTCTTATGTACTTGAATTATTGAACACTAATTGGTGCATATCACGGAAACATACTAGCTAGGGATACTGATTCTGATGGCAGAGTAGCAAGAATGTGCATTGTATTTGATGACTCTAGTTGACACCAATAAATTTGAAAGTATTAGTGTTAGTGCTTGAAGTCTAAAGAATGATAGCTCTGCTTCTCAGGGGGAACAAACTAAACACCTATATGTTCATTCACAAACCCCCACATGGCCACTTCAGTACTCAACAAAGCCTCCTCTAATGCAACAATACATAGGTGGTTAGCAATGCCACAAACCTAGCACCTTCTTAAGGCGTGAGCCATCCGGCGATATTAGTAGTAACAGAATGTTCAGGTGTCTTCAAAATACACATGCTAGCTTAAGCATGTTCGTCAAAAAAAAAACCAAAATCTTTAGTTTACTTGTGACTGGGAGACATCTGGAAACTAGTAAGTGCCCATGTCACCAGTTTGGGCCTTTGAGGTACGTTGTGTGACGATGTGAGCAAATGCCAAAAGAGGACGAAATATTGGTACAGTAATCATTAGGCAAAGTTTTATAACAAAATGAAATACACCTTATAAAAATGGGAGAAGTGATACTATTCTTATAGGATACTGGATGCATTATATATATATTTGAAGTAGAAGCATCATATATTTCAAGTAGAGCCATGCATTGTGCTCCTGTGCCCTTTAGTCGGCCGCTACTACAAAGAGAAAGGGCCGGGGAACATAAAATAGGAGAAAGAGAGCCTTCAGTTTCTTGCAAACGGGGGAAGAACAGAAAAGAGGCATATATAATAATAGTCCTTTCGTTTTAAATAAAGAGTGTTATATAGGAATGAAAGGCTCCAGGAAATTGGCGAATACAAGAACATCCACTTGCTCTGACATCATTAGCCACAAAAAAATTTCTATGTGGATATCGATGTGGAGGATGAGAGATCAGTCTGAACCAGCTGTCCTACATGCTGGCCGATGATTCATAACCGTTGCGATGTCATGGAAGAATCTACGAGAGTCTATATTAACACCGGCTACACTCTCTCTGCTGGCAATAGCAAGCATCTGATCGGGCTACAATGAAGGAACTCGTAGAGAGCAGGGTTAGTTGTCCTCGCTGATGAACCTAGTTAGTACCGTGCATAATTTAATATTGCTGTATTTATTTGGTTGAAGTTCTGCGATGATTTGTTAGATTAGGAGAGGGAGCAAGACCTTTCGTCTACAAAAAGATTTTGGGAACCTAGTACCTGAGTTCTTTTCCATTGCTTGGGAGCACGCCGCAACTGAGGCTACATATGAACACCAGCTCTGCATCATGTAATTGTGTTACACGTTAGCATGATTGCCAACACCAGACACCAAAATCCTCTATAACACACAGCAAACTACAAATGGTAAAATATAATTTTTAGCGATGGTTTTCACAAACACCTCTACACCCAAGCACTTCTACAAATCAAGCAATGCTAAAAATCAATTTTGATGGTGATCGTTGACCTCTGTTCAAATGGTTTCTAGACGTTGATAAAAATAATTTTTAGAGGTAGCAGGAAACACCTCTACTCAATTGTTTGTAGAGATCTACGATTTTGGTTTCTCGAAGTGAATATTTAGCCACCTCTAGAAATGAGACGAGCTAATTTCAAACCATCCCTAAAAATGGATTACTTGAGTTCCATCAAAATTTCATTGCCTCTAGAAGCCATATTGGATAAATTGAAAATTCACACTAGAAAACATCAAAAATATTCAAGCAGGTACAAACACACTAGGGGAACTCCTGTGTTCGTGCGTCACAGGGTACCTTACAAGTCTCTTGATTTCCCAAAAGTTGTAAATTGTTACTACAAAATATCCTGATTGTGGTTCTAGCTAGAGTGAAAATTGACGTTAGACATTCCAGACAATATGAAACCTCTCCTAAGCACAATAATGGATGCTTAAATGGAACAAGATCAGTTCCTGAGTAGTTTTTCATTTTCGCGTGCGAATGAGTTTGAAAACAATTATTCCCTTTTTTCCCTGTCCACTCCTGACCATTTTCCTCCCTAACCCAATCCTTTGCTGCCTGCACCACCACCTCTACTCTCTAGCACCATAACTAGAGCCTAAGGAAATTTTAGAGAGCTAGCATCCATGCACATGAACTGGCATATAGAAAACAAATACAAGGCAGCTGGTTTGATTGGAAACTCGGCTCTTCCCAGTTATTATATTGGAGGACCTACCTCAGCAGCTTTAAATGGTGCCCAACTGTCCATTACTACCCAAGTTGATATATATATCACTTCAGACTCAGAGAAGAACAAACCTTTAGACAGAACTAGAGTAACACCGGTTGCTACCAAAGTGACGTGATATTATTAGCTTCTAGTGCTGAATACTCGGAATGGGATGCGTCCGAATGCTTCTTGTCTCCACTCTAGGCCTGCAAGCCTCGAGCCGGCACCCTTTGCACAGTTGATCAGGATGACCTGCCCCAGTGTCTTCTCATTCACAGGATCAACATCTAGCGACTGAGCTGTTTTGGACATGGGAACTCGGTTAACGATGCCAATGTGGTTGAATGTCTAGGATGGTATCAAGGCCCCCAGCTTATGACCGATCGAGTCGTCAATCCCCCGTCAGCAGTGCGGCATGGATTCTAAAGATCGAGATGGGAGCCGCACCTTGTTCAATTCCAGGCAAGGACTATCAGAGGGCCTTGTTCGTTGTCCTCTGCCTCTCGCCGTCCGTTTTGCATGGGCACATGAGCAGCAACGTGGATATTTCATTCACTTGATCTATAGATTGGCTTAAGCTCATGTTCTCATCCTAACACTAATTTAGGAGAAGTGTTGGGATTACTGGTAAGTATCATTGAAATGTACAAGCAAGATATTGATTTTGGAAGGGGCGACTAGCAAGAATGTGCATTGTATATTGATGACTTCATGACTCTAATTTACGCCAATACTAGAGCTTGTAGACAGTATGTACTTGAAGTCTAAACAATGACTGGGCTATGCTTCCCACGTGGAAACAAGTAAACATCTATATGGTCATTTACCCACTCCCATGTGGCCACTTGAGTACTCAACAAGGCCACCTCTACCTACAAATACAACAATGGTTTGCAATGCCTCAAAGCTAGTACCTTGTTTAGGAATGGGCTGCCTGACCACCTCTACCTACAAATACAGCAATAGATGTTCATATCAAAGGCTTAAGTTTTACTTGTGACTGGGGACATCCGGATAATAATAAGCACCAACGTCTCCTGTTTAGGCCTTTAATGTTGTACGACGATGTGAGTGAAGGCCGAAAAGACGACAACCATGGTGCTGCTAAATGGCAAAGCAGCATTTTAGCACTGCAGCAGCGTGACCTCAGTGGTTTTGAACGGCCAGAGCCAGAATGACATCCCAGTCTTTGAATACATTTCTTATTTGTGCAGTGCACATCCCTTGAGGTCATTTTAATTAAGAATCTGTACAAGTTTTTGTTCTTTTGGTTCCACAACACCCTTTGTAGATAAATGAGCCCACAAGGGTAGCTGCTTTTGGTTTAGTCGCTGTAACATCGAAAGTATTCATTCACTTGAAGTAGCATATTTTTGGTTTAAGCTCCAGTTCATCTGTTCTCATCCTGCTAGCTGCAAGGATCATGAAGCGTGAGAGGACATCTGGTTCAATTGCAGGTGTACGCAGTGGGCCGTTCATACAAAAAACGAGTCCACACACGGATAGTAGCTGTTGTCGGTCGCGCTCCACGCCTCGCCAGTACATGGCTAGCTAGGGCAAGTCAATGAACACATGGAGTTTTCTTCCACTTGTTTGAACTAGATTACTGTCCTAAGATCCAGTTCCGTTATTATAGTTTGAAGTGAGTCACTATCACAACACAAAAAACATTTTGCATGTATCTCAGGTTGAGTTGTAATCTGGAGCTGCACACCATTTTCCCACTACTTGTATCTAAAAAAGATGTATCAGGAGATGGATTGTTTAGCTACTATTTTTGCATGTTATTCTAGCATTTTTAAAATTGTTCTATGCAAAAAAAAAAGTCACGCCACACAAAACCTTGTACAGCACATGGTGTTCCATAACACTTCCAAGGGAAGCCATCGTTTAAGTAGACGTATGTGGAACAATAATTCAAACTGACTTCAGATATTTAGAAAAGCATATATGAAGGAGTATTGGCACTTATTCTTGGAATACTACTAAGTAATGGATACTGATTTTCTGAGGGGAGAGCAGCGAGGTGTGCACTAAATTGATGACTATAGGTGTCGCCAATAAATTCAAAATTATCAGAACTCAGTGGAGAGTACTTGAAATCTACACAGAATGAATGAATGAGCTCTGCTTCCCAGGTGGAGGTAATTCAGACACACCCCACTTCAGTACTGAACAAAGCCGGTCTATCTACAAATAAAAGAATAGGTGTTTCGAATTGGCAGACCGTAGTAATATTCAATATCAAAGTCTTTAGTTCACAACTCTAGTGCAGAAAATTATTAGAAACAAGGGCGAGAAACAGAAATCACTGAATAGTGAATACATACAGCTAACAGGCAGCACAAGTGGATATATATCACCTGAGACACAGAGTAGAAGACACCTGATCACTGCCCCAGTGACACAATATCAATTTGTTGAATAGTTGGATTGGGATGCATCCGGAATGCCAGCCAGATCTCTAGGCCTTGAAGACTCTAGCCTGCACCCTATGCACAGTTGATCTGGATGACCTGCCTCAGTTGCTCAACGTGGAGATGGTATCTCATGGGGTATGTACCCACGCAGTTTGGGACTGAGGTCCTGTTTGGTTTTGGGGACTTTTTAGTCCTTGCGAAAAAAAAAAGTCACTTTTAGTCTCTACTCAACAAAACAGGAGAGACTTTTTAAGACTTTTCCTCTAGTAGTCCCTAAAAATACTCTCTTGGAGGGACTTTTAATTAGTTCCTGGGACTAAAAAAAAAGTTTAGTCTCTAGGAACCAAACAGAACCTGAATGTGTGTTGTTTCGAGATTCAGGCAAAAACTAATAAAGATGGTCGTGCAGTGCAAATAAGGGAAGGCTGTAGTTCCAGGAGGGCGTGTAGGCGAAGCAAAATCCATGAAATAATTCTTTCGGTGCCCTGATGCCTGAGATGCTCTGTTGCCAATCAGATACCGTGATATAAAATGTCACTCAGGTAACAAGTAAATGATGAATTAATGTACAGATCCCCAGCACAAGAACTAGATATTGCACAGCTGTACTGCTCGACCATTTTCTGCTTGCTTAGATAAATAATGCAATTAGTACTATAACACTGATTTAGGGGAAGTGTGTCTGGGATTATTTCTACTGTACCCTAGAAATGCTATCAAGCATGTGTCCATCTGTCCTAAAATTATCTATTTTTTTTTAAAAAAAATCTGGAGGGACCCAAGTCCCTACAGTAACTTTATTGAATCAAAGTATGAACACAACAACATTACAGGGAAAAAAGGAAAAAATACTTAATTAACTGACTTTGCACACTAACATATTTCTTTGCTTCCCACTTTGCTTGAAGTGGGCAGCTGTCAACAGCAACTCATCAAGAACAGCACCATATTATCAGCAAAAGGCACGTAAACTTCATCATGCACATGTGCATGCAGCTAGTTAACTAGTGGACGTTGTTCTTAATACTCTTGAGGTGGATTTTAAACGTAACCCCTGTTGAACTAATCTTGATGCAGATGATCTTTGGTGACGTTGATCAAGCCGGGCGAGGCGGGTGAGTTTGAATTTCAAACTCGGACTCACGCTGAGCCGCAGTTGGCGTTGGAGAACGTGGTGGCGCGCGCCACGGGCGTGTCCGCTCAGGAGCGTTTGTTTCTTACTCCATGTATCGCTGTGTAGTTTGAATTTCTATGTGTGTCTTAGTGTAACTAAGTGTTGGTACTTAACCTCGGATGTTAGAGGAGCGTGTTAGTGCGTCGAGTTGGTTTCAAACTCATTTTGTACTCTCAGTTTCCACAAGCGAAAAGGGGTGTCACCACCGGCGGCTACCGTCTTGTCCTCGTCGATTTCGACCTTGTTTCTTGTGATTTAGGTTAGCCGGTTCATGATCTTGTGCAAGTGTTTGATCCTTTGATCCAACATTTGGTATCGAGCCATTAATCGCGCACAATCACCACCGGCAGCCACCATGAGTGAGAGGAGCGGAGAGAGGAGCTGGGCGACGGTGGACGGTTGTCCTACCCGCACGACAAGCGCCAACTACACAAGTTGGTGCATCCGAGTCCAGCGATCATGGAGGATCAGCAGGTGTGGGAGGTTGTGGAGCCATCGGAGGGGGACGTCGGCAACGGCGTTGGATGATGAGGCGCGGGCTTAAAGATCGGAAGGCTAAGGCACACTTGTTGCAAAGTCATCCTCGATGACCTGCTAATGCAAGTGGCCGGGAAGAAGACAGCCGAGAAGTGTGGGAATCGTTGAAGCGCAGGCACGCCGGAGAAGAGAGAGTGAAGGAGGCGCGGTTGCGGACCCGCAGAGCGAAGTTTGATGCTCGAGGATGAAGAGCACCGACCGGTGGACCACTATGCCGGGAAGCTGTCAGCAATGGCAGTTCGGTATGGGAGACTTGGTGGAACTTTGGAGAATCGAAATCGGTGAAGAAGTTGTTTGATACGGTGCGGAGAAGTTCATCAACGTGGTTGCCGGATCGGCGAGATCATCGACCTCAAGACACTTGCGCTCGACGATGCGGTTGGTCGGTTGAAGACATATGAAGAAAGAACAAAATGTTCGAAGTTTCGAGAGAAATCGACGAAAGAGCGGTCGCCATTGTTGACACAAGCTGAGTGAAAAGCGAGGCGCGAAGAGCGTCGGGAGAAGGATCTGGAAAGAATAGAGGACACGACGGCGGTGGGAGTGGTCGTGGACGAGGTCGAGGTCGCGGTGGGGAGCAAAGTGGGCCGTGGGAGTCCGGAGATGGTTCCGTCAAGAAGGATAAGAGCCATGTGAAGTGTTTCAAGTGCAAGGACTACGGACACTATGCAAATAGATGTCCGGTGAGGGAAAGAAGAAGGAGGAAGCCCATCATACCAGGCGGTGGAGTTCGAGCCGGGCGGTGTTGTTTGCCAAGGCCACAATTATGGAAGAGCAAAAGAACGCACCATCGACAGAGAAGCCGTTGTCGGACGACCGTCGATTGCATCTCAATGAAGTCAAGGTATATCCGAGCTTCATTACACCGATTCAGGTGTGTCATCTGGTGATGCTTGGTATCTGGACAATGGAGCAAGCAACCACATGACAGGAGATCGACAGAAGTTCAAGGAACTCAACTCTACTATTACTTGGTAAGGTAACCTTTGGTGATGGATCGATTGTTGATATTCAGGTAGGGGTTCAATTACGTTTCAAGGTGCTACTTGGTGATCAGTGGTTGCTTCATGATGTGTATTTCATTCCTAAGCTTAAGAGTAACCTAGTGAGTCTTGGTCGAGTTAATCGAGATTGGTTATAGAATTAACATGGATGATGACATACTTGAAGTTTTTGAAAAGAATCCTGAAAAACTGTTAATCAGAGTGCAGAGAAGAGCAAATAGATTATATGTGATTGGGTTGAAGCATGTTGATCCAGGATGTTTGCTAGCAAATGTGAATGACTTGTCATGGTTGTGGCATGGTAGACTTGGGCATGTGAATTTTAAATCTGTTAGAATGCTGGTTGAGAAGGAGATGGCAGCAGGCTTACCACTCATAGAGCATCGACCAAAATCATGGGTCATGTTTAGCAAAGACAAAGCAAACTAGATGTTCTTTTTCAAAGCAATGTAGTTGGAGGGAGATGAACCACTTAAGCTTGTACACATAGATTTGTGTGGACCCATAACTCCAATGACTGCAGGAGGCAGTAAGTACTTTATGTTGATGGTTGATGACTGTACTAGGTGGATGACAGTTTCTATCCTCAAAACCAAGGATCAGGCCTGTGAAGCTTTTGCAAAGTTCAAGGCAGAAGCTGAGAATGAGCTAGGCTATAGCATCAAGTGTGTGAGATCTGATAGAGGAGGGGAATTTTTAGCTGTTGCTTTCAAGGAGATTTGTGAGAAGGCGGGAATAAAAAGACTGACTAAGCACACCCCACACACACCAAGAGAATGGGGTTGTTGAGAGAAGAAATAGAACTGTCATGGAAATGTCCAGATCAATCATGAAAAGTATGAAAGTACCAGGAATGTTTTGGGGAGAAGCAGTGAGGCACTCAGTTCATTTGCTAAACAAAGGGTTGCCAACTAAGCCTATGGGTTATAGAACACCATTTGAAGCCTGGAAGGGGAGAAAACCTCAGTTGGGACACATGAGAGTGTTTGGATGCAAAGCACATGTCAGGCCATCTAAACCTCATCTGAAGAAGTTAGATGACAGAAGTGTACCAATGGTATATTTTGGTGTAGAAGAAGGCAGTAAGGCACATAGACTCTATGACCCTGAAACCAGAAGGATAGTGGTCAGCAGAGATGTAGTCTTTGAGGAGAATGTTGCCTGGAGTTGGAACACTGAATTTGGAGAAAATTCAGATTTCATTGTTGAAGAGCCCGGTGGTAGAAACAGACTCAATTACTTTGGTGATAGTGATTCTGGTGCACTTAATCAGAACACAGAACCACTTGAGAATTTAGGGGGAGTGCCTGAAGAAGAAAGTGCAGATCAACAAGGAGGAGCAGATCAGCAAGATACTGTTCATGGTCAGGAGATGGATGACAATATGCAGCTTGGTGGTGATCACCCGATGATAACATGGATGTAGATCATGATGATGCTCTTGTTATATTGAAACTTGAATGATGTGTACCAAGAAGCGCCAGAGGTACATTTGAATCGACAGTGATGTTGAGGTGGGGAGCACGTTGGTCATGTAATGGAAGAGCCAACTAACTATCAGGAGGCAACCGGAGAGTACCGACCGGATGGCAACAATGGACAGTGAGATCCGGTCAATTAACGTAAAACAAGACTTGGGATTTATTCAAGTTACCGGTTTGGCCACACACCTATTGGTTTGAAATGGGTTTTAAGCTCAAGAGGAATGCGAGAGGGAGAAATAGTGAAGCACAAAGCAAGGTTGGTTGCTATGGGTTATGTGCGAAGCAAGGCATAGATTATGAGGAAGTTTTTGCACCTGTGGCTAGATTGGACCAAAGTGAAACTAATCCCGCAATGGCAAAGCTGGTCGGCAAGTGCATCACTTGGATGTTAAGACCTTTTTTTGAATGGTGAGCTTGAAGAAGATGTCTTTGTGGCACAACCCGATGGTTACAAGGTGAAAAGGAAAGGAACAATTGGTCTACAAGCCTGAGCAAAGCTCAGATGGCCCGAAGCAAGCTCCAAGAGCTTGGAATGTCAAGTTAGATAGCCATCGAAGAAATTGGGGTTCGAAAATGTGCTCTTGAACCAGAAGATTGTATCCGAGAGGTAACCGAAGAGACAAGATAGTGCTTGGTGTTTATGTGGATGACTTGATAGTAGCGGTGGAAATCCAGTTTGAGATGGCTGAGTGTAATTCAGTCAAGACACCAATGAATCCAGGTATGAAGTTGCATGCTGACAAGAGAGGAAGAGCTATTGATTCAACACATTATAGGAGGGCCATTGGGTGTCTCGGATATTTATTGCATACAAGACCGATCTGCCTTTTTTGGAGTTGCAAGTAGATACATGAAAAGACCCACTACTATGCATTCCAATGCAATTGAAACAAATCATGAGGTATTTGAAGGGATCTCGGACTATGGAATTGTTTACACTAAGGAGGAAAAGGAGGAGAAGCTTGAGGGGTACTCGAGATAGTGACTTGGCGGGTGATAGTGATCACGCATTGAGCAATGCCAGGGGATGGCTTTTATCCGAATGAGAGTTTGATCACTTGGGTGTCACACAAGGAGAAAGCAAAGTGGCTATCTCATCGTGTGAGGCAGAATTCATGGCTGCAAATGCGAAAAGCAAAACAAGGCTATGTGGGGTGAGAAATCTGTTGAGTGAGCTCACAATGCGAAGCCAAAGTGTGTGACTTTGTATGTTGATAATAACTCGGCAATTCGGTTGATGAAGAATCCGATTTTTCCATGGACGCATAAACACATTGATATCAAGTATCATTATATCGGGGAGTGTGTTGAGCGTGGAAACATTGCGATCCAAGAAGATTGGGACCCCGGAGCAAAGGGCGATTCTCCGACTAAGGCAATGGCTGTTGTGAAGTTCACGAAATGAGGCATCCGATTGGTGTTCGGGAGCTTGAGGTGCATCAAGCTTAAGGGGGAGAATGTTGAACTAATCTTGATGCGGATGATGCTTTGGTGACGTTGATCAAGCTGGCGAGGCGGGTGAGTTTGAATTTCAAACTCAGACTATGCGGGAGCGGCAGTTGGCGTTGGAGAACGTGGTGGCCGCGCCCACGTCGCGTCTGTTCAGGAGCGGTTTGTTTCTTACTCCATGTATCGGTGTGTAGTTTGAATTTCTATGTGTGTCTTAGTGTAACTAAGTGTTGGTACTTAACCTCGGATGTTAGAGGGCGTGTTAGTGCGCCGAGTTGGTTTCAAACTCATTTGTACTCTCGGTTTCCACAAGCGAAAAGGGGCGCATCACCCGGGCGGCTACCGTCTTGTCCCCTGTCGATTTCGACCTTGTTTCTTGTGATTTAGGTTAGCCAGTTCATGATCTTGTGCAGTGTTTCGATCCTTTGATCCAACAACCCCCGGTGGTACTATGCAATTCAGTTAACTTTAGAACATTAGACTAAAAACCAATAAATATTATTAGAAAAACAAAGTGTTAATCACTATCCAGTGACCACAAATGGTGTTTCACGACATTTTCAAGGAAGAGACCACCATTTTAGCAGAAGTATTTGGCACAATAATTCGGACTGAGCTTTGATACGGAGAAAATGTTTACATCAAGAAATTGATACTGTGATATAGAAGGAGCACTGGAGGAATGACCTTTTATCTGAATGAAGGCTTAGTGACTTGGAGCTCACACAAGGAGAAAACGGTGGCATTGTCATCTTGCGAAGCTGAGTTCATGGCTGCAATAGCAGCAGCTAAGCAAGCTCTGTGGCTCAGAAACCTGCTGGGAGGAATCACAGCCGCAGAACTGAAGATAGTGACTTTGTTTGTTGACAACAATTCGGCAATTGCATTGATGAAGAATCGAAGTTTTTCATGGGCGCAGCAAGCACATAGATATCAAATAACACTTCATCAGAGAGTGCATTGAACGCGTCCATATTGTTGCTAAGAAGGTAAACACGCTGGATCAGAAAGCTGACGACCGACAAAGCCAATGTTAGCCGTTAAGCTATGTGTAATGAGGCACTTGCTTGGTGTTTGAGAGCTGCAAGAACATCAGCCTTAAGGGGAGGATTGTTGGGGTAAGCCTGTTGTGTGCTAATGTGGAGTGGCGAGGTGGCAACCGTGGAGGCGGGGAATGGCGAGTTTGACTTGGAGCACCCCGGAGCGTGAACGGTTGGAGCCGAGGAGGTGGTGACCGCCACGCCCACGACTTGTCCTGGCACAGACAGTTGGTTTCAGCGTGTGTCACAGTGTGATGTAAGACTTTGATATAAAAGGTTGGAGTTCTAAGAGTAAGTTAGTGCGTGAGTTGTGTGGTTAACACATTTGTAAGACACTTTGCTTAATAGTGAAAAGGGGCACCACCATCCCTGATTGAACATGTCCATGTACACATGTTGTAGTCTCCACTCACGCTTGATGGTCCTCAGCACGCTGGTGGCGGTGGTAGAATCAGTCATCGCTTGGGTGCTCGGCCAGGCCTGAGTGGCCGCTGGTTAGACCTGAGCCACTATGTCACAAGGCTATTCACACATGTATGCATTCTGTTCAGAGCAGTAGATTCGCAGCATGATGATCCTTGGAGTGATGCAGTCGAGGCAGGTCTTGGAGGCTTAAGTGATGGAAGGGCAGCATTCTGGATGCATCCCATTCCGATTATGCAGCACTGGAAACTAATATCAACTCGCTTGGGCAGCGATGGGTGTTACTCTTGTTCTATCTATATGCATGCTCTACTTTGAATCAGTCTGAGGTTACATATACCCACTTGATGATTCTTGTGCTGCCTGTTGGTTGTATGCATTCAATGATTTTTTTTTTTTTTTTGATCCTTTTCATTTGAAATGATTGTTAATAGTGGACTTGATGATCCATTGATTATATATTAATAACAGCAGAAGGAACCCATACACAATTCGAAGAGAAGAAGCCATCTTTTTAGTAGAAGCCTTTGGTGTACAATAATTGAGACTGACATTTGGTATGAAGAAAAGCTTATATCAACAAAAATATACCCTTGAATTATACTGAGCAAGAATGTCACTAGTACTGAAATGATTTTGCAAGCAGCGGCCATTTCTTTTCCGTGGCGGGCGTTAAATTTGTGCATCACGGTTAATAGACTGATTAAACATGGCGGGCATTTTTCCTATTTTGCGTGGCGGGCAAAAGTGCCCGCCACGCAAAATAGATGTTGCGTGGCGGGCAGCCTAAAACACCCGCCACAGAAAAAGACAGCGGCCCCTACAGGTCCAGGGCGAGGCCCAATAACGGTGACCCATATAAATTGAGAAGCTAGGGTTCCATCTCAGTTCACTTCTCTCCCCGAGCGCAGCCTCCCACCGCGGCGCGCGTTCCTCTCCTTCCTCTCCCACCGCGCGAGCGCCGTGCTTCCTCTCCCACCGCGCTGGCGCCGCGCCGCCCCCCACTCTGGCCTTCCTCTCCCTCTCCCACTCTCTCCCCGTGCTCGACGACATGGTGATGGAGCGGCTCGCGATGCAGGGCGGGCGGCGGCGGATCCATGCTTCCCGGCTCTCGCGTCGGCAGATCCATGCATCCCCGGCCCTCCGGTGGCGGATCCATGCATCACCGGGCCCTCCCGGCGGCGGATCCAAACTTCCCCGGCCCTCCGGCGGTGGATCCATGACGCACGGCGGCCGGCTGCGGATTCGCCCGAGGCCACGGGGCGCGGATCAGCACCTAGGGCGGCTCGATCCGGGCGGGGCCCTGCCGGGCGGCGGATCGCGGCGACCTCCCTCTCCGGCGAGATGGCGACCCTCCTCCTCCCTCTCGGCGGCGGATCGGGGCGGGGCCTACCGGGCGGCGGATCCGGGCGGCGCCCTGCCGGGCGGCGCGGATCCGGCCGCGGGCGGCACCCCGGCGGATCCGGCGGGGGCCCTGCGGGCGGTGGATCCGGCGGCGACCTCCCTCCCGCGCGGATCCGCCAGCGAAGCGGCGGATCTGGCCGGCCGGGCGGCGACGACGCGTGGGTTCGGTGGGCTATCGGGCCGACGGGCTCGTGTGGCGCATCGGGCTTTTTTTTTAATGCCTTTGCCGTGGCGGGCGTTTGTGCCCGTCATGCAAGTCCAACCATTAACCGTGACCTTTGCTTAGTGACGGGCGCTTGTGCCCGCACGCAAAACCTAAAACGCCCGTCATGCAAAACGTTTTAGTTAGTAGTGTGTGTAGTGCATATATATTGATTACTCTCATTGACACCAATAAATTCAAAATTAGCAGAGGTCGTGCATTGTACTTGAAGTACACACAATGACTGAGCTCTGCTTGACACATGTAAAACCAGTAAACATCTATCTGGTTATTCACATCTCCCACCTGTGTACGTGGTTCGCAATGCCTCAGAGCTAGTAGCATTTAGGACTGTTTCGAAAAGAAAGAGGAATTGTAGTGTGGCGACAGCTAAAATGCTATTTTTCCATTGAAAATATTGCAAGTTACATATATACAAGTTACTATAATGACCGTACCATATGTACCACATAATGTAAGTTACATATATTCTGAGCATGATGAACGGTCTACGAACATACATTCTGGCACTGGTGACATTTCTAGGTAACACAATAGTTTTGCAGATTCTAGGCAAAGCTATCCCCATATGTAACAAGTGTTAATGAGGATTGAGAAGCGTCATGGAATGTTTCACCACTGGGTCTCCCCATCCGAACTGGGAATGCCCCCTGTTCTAGGTACCACACCCCAAGATGGAATGACGGGACGCTGGTCAGACCTGAGCCACCATGCTAGAAGGCTGATTGTGACCTGTGTGCACTCTGGCACAGACATTTCTGCGATCCTGTGTAAGGAACATGGATGCAAATGGTGATCAAGAGCCAGCCAAGAACACGGGTGATCAACAACTGGAGGTAAACTCTGAAACTCCTCATGGCCATTGCTCTGGATTCAGAAGACGTTGCCGTTAACTCTGAAGACGGCGGGAGCCAGTTTGAAAACAAGTCGTCCGTCTCTTTTTGAGGCCCAAGAGAAGCTTGCGGCCCAACCCGAAATACTTCGGCCCCGCCTGGAAATCGTCGTGAGCGTGCTGAGTTGCGTACAAGACTTGCTGATTCCTCTCGGGGAGAAGACAGGCGGCTGTAGAACAGAGTATTTAGAACCGGCTGCGTCCGGCTTGGCAGGGAGCTTCTCGCTCGCCTGATTTGTACCTGTTCTTCAGTAATTCGTGTTAAATCCAGTTAAACACCAGTTAAATTCCCAGCAATAGAACACTATATCAGCAATGTGAGTCGAGTATGCTTACATCCTGGTCCAGATTAGTGTAGTTTCATTGCATGATGACCCTTTGAGTGTATCGAGATAGATCGCGTGGATTGAGGCACATCGACCCGTATGAGGTGGCGTCTGGTCCTGTCCTATTATATTTTTATGGGAAGTCTTAAACTTTGTTTTTAGCTTCCACATTAATTATTCATCCCCACTCTCTAATTGCCTATCTTAATGTGTGAATTGATCCTACCTGCAAGATTTTCTAATGTGTGATCATCGTAATAGTAATTACTCGGCTCCTTCTATATTTAGATTCACATAATAAGTGCACTAAACATTGTGCAAACCTTACAACCATTCCAGTGTCTCGTCTTTATTTCAATCTTTAGTTCGAGTAGTTTAGAATCATTGTGTGGCTGGTTTTGGTTAAGACTACATATAGAGTACAAGGCATTCTAGTGTTTCCAATTAGTGTACTTCCTTGTTGGTCTGCAGTACAGCTTTATTTGTTACATCAACTACCCTTATATCGTATAAACTGATCTCACATATAAATACCACCAATCACTAAGGGCACCATCCTATTTCAGCGTCATTCACCCACTGGCCCATTAGTTTTGTCCACACCAAGAAAAAGAGCCAAGGGGAGTGGCGGTGAAAATGAGGGAAACGTGCCTCATGGAAGTAGGGAAAAGTAACATAAATCTTATCGGAGCCCTATATGCAGGAATTGTAGGCACTGGGAAATGGAGTACTGGTGATTCTATGTCAGGTAGAGGGATCCGGTGCAGTAGCTACTGCTACAACAAAGAAAACAGACGCCGCATGATGTGGCTGTGCAAAAAAAGAAAAACAGAACCCCATGCAGGAATTGGAAGCTCTGTTCAGTAGCCCTCTGTTCAACAGTAGCTGTTGTCTGGTGATGTGTATATCACCCTAGGTGCAGCACTAAACAAGCAGATCTTCTTCATTTACCTTTTTTTCGGAGATCATGCCCAAGCGCGTTGAAAGAACAAGAATGCTGGTTGTACTTCACTCTTGTTACCTTTTGAAGTTTTTAATAAAGAAGGAGAAGGCTGATACAATATGGTCCCCATCTACTGACATTTTATATATTTAAATACAAATTAAAAGTGGATGGTGAGTGGATAGAGTATGCCAGATCAGCAAATCACAGCCTGGTGAACACAACTCTTGCTGGGATCAATTGGAGCCAGGCTCCTTAAGGAGGCCTTTATTATCAACCCGGTCTGCAAGATCAGTTGTGGCTCTGGGCTTACCTCTGTCGTCTTCAGGACGGGGTACAACAGATGTACCAACATCAGATGAGCTCACAGTCACGAAATCAGCTTTGACACTTTCACGATCCTTTGCTCCATTCACCACCACTTCTACTCTGTCACGCCATCATATCACTAGAGTGGAAGGAAATTAAGGAGAGCCGGACTGGCATAGAGAAATATATGGTTTCTTCTCAGTTGTCGGATATGGCCTGCCTCAGCTGCTTTAATTGGTGCGCAACTACCCATAGCTGCTGAAGTGGATATATATCATCTCAGAGTCAGATTAGAAGAAGCCTATAGAGAGAACTAGAGTAACACCAATCACTGCGCCCGAATGACATGATATTAGTTTCTCATTTGCTGAATACTTGGAATGGGATGCGTTCGGAATACTACCACGTCAAATCGAGGCCTGCAATCCTCCAGCCAGCACCCTTTTGCATGCTTGATCTAGATGAGCAGCATCTAGAAACTCAGCTGCTCTGCATCCAGCAACTCAGACTTGACAATGCTAAGGTGGACACAGGTCCTGGATGATGCCTCAGTTATAAGGTCCAACTAGTGTACTAATCTTTTTTGTCTTTTATTTCAGACAGATCATTAGCGATGTGTGATGCCACATGAGTGTGAGGCCTGTAATAGTGGGAGTTTTTATAGTCACTGTAGCTTCAACTAGCATGTGCAGTTTACATTCAATTGAATTATTGTCTTAACCTCCAGTTTTGTTCTCATCTTATTCAGAGAAAAAAAATTTGGTATGAGTCTATTTCACAAAAATACTTTTTCGTGTCATCTTAGGTGTTTCGAATTTTGCTAAGAACACAAGCCTCTGGGGTTTTAAAACAGACTTCCAAATTTGTATAGCACAGTGTTCCATAACACTTCCAATAGAAGAAACTATCTTCTGTCTAGAAATTACATATGTCAGTTTGAATTGCATGTTTAGATCGAGGCCTTCAAAAAAACACCAATTGTATATAGAAGTGGATTTCTACACGCAGACCTATGGCCAGAACAAGCTCTAGTTGCATAACCTTTTCACAAAGCTACTTAAGAACAAGTTGCACATTGAGTCTTGAGAGCAAGCAGAAACAGTGCTTCCACAGGACCTCTACTCTTGCAGTTGTCAGGGAACAAATCCAGAATGCATCCACCAGACATGGAGATATTATGTCGCATTAGTCCGTGGTCAAGACTATGATGTATTAGTCCATGAGTCTGCTTGCTCATTGATTGCTGCCAAAGAAGCATCAAGCACACCTTGCAATGCAAGAGTGATAATGTTGAACACTTTATCCTTGCCTGGATACTTAGTACCTTGGTCTTTTCTTTCATCTCTTGCCTTGTATGACTTTGGCTTGAATATTGGTTGTACAGAGTCTGTATTCCTGACTATTCATTTCAAAGGAAAAGCAGAAAAAGAAAGCAATGAATACAGACTACCAACATGCACACAGCATATCATCAAGTGGATTAGAACATGCCTATAGATAGAACTACTGGAACACCCATCGCTACCTGAGTGACTTGATATTAGGTTCATTGCAGCATAATCGAATGGGACGTGTCTGGAATGCCGCCCTCTCACCTCTAGGCCAGCAAGTCTCTACTGGGTCAGAAGCACCAGCATAGTAATATTCGTGAAGCACATATTGAGAATGCCCTGCGTCTGGTTTAATCCCAGTTTGCATTTGATCTGAGTTCCTTGCTGTGGTTTGATTATAAGTCTGTGACATTATTTTTGTATCCGATCCATCATAATGAACATTTGAAGTGGTGTTTCTGCTTGCACTTACGAACATAGTTCTCGTTTCGGGGACTGGGCGATAGCCTGCATGGTTAGCTTCCCGGTGTGGAAGCAACCGCTCCCGGGTTCGATCCCCTTGAGGGGGACGGACTTATGCGCCCCATTTTCTCGCTTAAAACAAAGCCCCCTAGTTCCTCCTAGGTTGGGTCGCATTATTTTTTTATAGTTCTTGTTTCTGCATGAGAATGAGTTTGAAAGAATTTGACTGTTTTAATCCCAAGCCCAATCCTTTGCTGCCTGCACCACTACTCTGTAGCACCAGCACTAGAGCTTAAGGAATTTACTTGTATATCCCTATGAAAGTTGTCTCCAACCTATGTGCCCTTAAAAACATCTTGCACACCTGTATGCCCAACTCGAACTTCGACTAGCCCTCCACGCCATTCTGTCCACATCTGCAGCTAACTATGTCAAAGTGTGATGCAAAAGGTCCAAAGTACCCTTAGGCGTGAACTACAATGACGTGTGGGCCCCGCATTTGGAAATGAATTATTTGTTAACTTTAAATTTGAATTCAATTTTTAAACCCTAATTTCAAAAAAATATTTGGAATTTGAATATTGTCCTAAAAGCAAAGCTGTAGCTCGATTATTTTGAACAATTTCTTGAGAAATATATGGTCTATTCTCGGTTGTCCGATATGGCCTGCCTCAACTGCTTTTAATTGGTGGCCAACTACCCATAGCTGCTGAAGTGGATATATATCATCTCAGAGTCAGATTAGAAGAAGCCTATAGAGAGAACTAGAGTAACACCAATCACTGCCCGAATGACACAATATTAGTGTCTCATCTACTGAATACTTGGAATGGGATGCGTTCGAATACTACCATGTCACATCTAGGCCTGAAATCCTCCAGCGAGCGCCCTTTGCATGCCTGATATGGATGAACTGCTTTTGACTGTTTCCTTTGAAGGAGCATCTTCTAGAAACTCAGCTGATCTTGATCCGGGAACTCGTGAGTCGACAATGCTAGGGTGGACACAGGTCCTGGATGGTGTCTCAGTTATAAGGTCCAACTAGTGGCACCTGTGTCCTGGATGGACACCCAACTGATGACTGAGACCACAGCTTATCACCACCACCGTGAAGATTGATCACGAACCACGAGAGAAGAGCTGCAACACATCTGGTTCAATTCCAGTCGACTGCTCTGGATCATAGGTAGCGGTGTTCACGCACAATGTCTCGCCAGAAGTGTTAGCTCAAACTGTTGGTGAGCTTGTTTTCGTCCCTAACTTGATCTTTCACTCCCAACACCACCACGCACAAATATACTCTCTCACGTCATCACTAGAGCCTGAGGCAATTAAGAAAAGCCAGCACCCATGATAACGAGCACAAGGATATTGGTATGGTGAACAAATGCACATGCAGGTTGGATTCAAAAGTAGGCTCTTCCCAGTTATTGATGATCTGCCTCAACTGCCTTAAATCCTGCCCAACTCCCTATCACTGCCCAAGTGGATATATACCACCTCAGACTCAGAGTAGAACAAACCTATAGATAGACCTAGAGAAACACCCATCGCTGCGCATGTAACATGATATTAGCTTCTAGTCTAGTACTAAATAGTTGGAATGGGATGTGTCTGGAATACTGTGCACCCTTTTTCCTCTCCTCATCTGTTTAGTTACTGACTTGCTGTCCATTATATAGGACAGTAGACTACATATGGTTCGATGGAAATGCTTTCTAATTATTTACCAATGTGATTAATCCCATCTGATGCCAAAGGCTAAGCCATACTCTGATAAGGGCTTTTGGTGATGCGTCTTGTATTTATGTGTCGCTAGTAAGGGCTATTGGTGACACGTCTTGTCTTTATACGTCACTGATAAGGTCTATCGTGACGCGTGTAGCTACGCGGCGTCTGATAACATTCATCAGGGACACGTGTTTTACGCGTCGCTGATGTGCCCTTATCACTGACGCAAAAACAGTGATGAGTGAAAAATATGTCACTGATAGCCGTTAACAAGTGTCACTGATAAAGATTTCTGGCATAGTGAGACATCAGCCACCGAAACACTATGAAGCCAAGATTAAAGAACCTGAATATATACGAGCATCAATGTGTCATGGCGTCATCATGCTGGATTGAGTCGGACAAGATGAAATTTAAGCATTGAAGATTGGATCTACAGCTTTTGAGTGCAACTAAATAACAATTATTAAATGAAGCTTGAATCGGTGATATAAGAGTGATCAAGGTATTAGCAAGCCATTCAACCCCACTACCTCTAATTGCCCACCTTAAAAGTCTTAAAAGGAGAAAACATTTTGTTCATGTTCTTGAGTTTTTAGTATTTTCCTGTGTGTTTACCCCAAAACCGTCAAGATAATTCTATTTTCATGACGGTTTATGCAACTTTCGTCAAACAAATATAAAACCGTCATTGTAATTCTATTTACCATGCCAATTTATCCAATTTTTCTGACAATTATGTGCACTAACAAGTTAATTTGGAATTTTCCTGTATGTTTTATAGAAACCGTCAAGATAACTATATTTACCCTGAAGGTAATTGAATTTCCTTGTGTGTTTTCTAGAAACTGTTAAGGTAATTAGAATTTTGTAAGCTTAATTACTTAGTACTTATCTTTAGTTCAAGTGGATTGGCACCATTGTGTGGCTGGTTTTGGTTAAGATTATATATAGAGTGCAAGGCATTCTAGTGCTTCCAATTAATGTATATCCTCGTTGGTCTGCAGTACATCTTTAATTGTTACATCTACTACCCTATATCGTACAAACTTATCTAAAATATGTACCATCCCATCACCAAGGGCACCAACTTACTTCAGCCTCGTGCACCTGCTAGCCTTTAGTTTGTCAACACAAAGAAAAAGAGCTATGGTAGTGGCAGTGAAAAAGAGGGAAACGTGCCTCATGGAAGTTGGGAAAAGAAACATAAATCTTCTGGGCGCCCCATGTTGGAATTGTAGGCACTGGGAAATGGGGTACTGGTGATTCTACGTCACTTGATCCAGTGCTGTAGCTACTGCAACCGCCTCCCATGCAGAAGCCACATGAGAGTAGATGTTGTCTTCACGATGTGTATATGACCGTACGTGCAGCACTAAAGAAGCATTTGCTCCAGTGGCTACTTCCACCGGTGCTTTGTTAGCGACCGGATAGACAAGAGGAAGAGCGCTCAAAGGATCCTTTTCAATACTTTTGCCTGTGTATTGTGAATTACTCTTCAGCACTTCATCAGGAGAGCCATCAGTTTGTTTGCAAATGGAAGAGAAACAGTGGGTAAGGTGCAGAAATGGTGGAAGAACTGAGAATGCTGGTTTTTCTTCAATCTTCTTAATTTTCAGACTTTTTCAATAAAATTTCAGTAGCGCTCACAACCCTCCTGTTTCATTAAAGATGGTGAAGGCTGTGGTACATATGGTCCCCATCCACTGACATCCTTTTGTCAATAAAATTATAATGAAAATTATAATGACAACTTGCTCGGACCGAAATTATTTACATCCTCTGTTATATCTGAAGAAACTGGGATCAGTTAGAGCAAGGCTTATTAATGCGCCTCTGTTATCTAACCTGCAGGTCTGCAGAATCAGATGTTACTCTGTGCTGACCTGTTGTCGTCAGGACTGGAGAATAGATGAAACAGCACAGATGCACAATCACGAATATCAGTTTTGACTCTCTATGCTGATGAAGTCTGATAATGATCGAGTTGAATCCCTTGCAAAATTTAACCATGGCATATTTACTTGATTCTAGTCCTCTAATGTCATCATTTGAGCAATCAGAGAAATGATAGTTTTCATTGCGGACTAAATACTCAAGTGCCATGAGGTGGATGGTCGATGCACGGATCATGGGCCACTCTTTTTATTGTCCACAGGATAATTAATTTACTGTTGTGAATTGGTTATTAGTTTGTGCCATCATGTCCGTATCTGTTCCACCATATTGAACACTGAAGTGGTCAGGTCGTCGGTGAGTGTTTTTTGCTTGGAGTTCCTGTCTCCTGACCATTATCGATGTGTTCTCGGTTCGTTTGCTCCGCTTCTGACATCTCATTTTCCAATATCATTTTTCCAACCAGCTTTACTGACACCATTTCCGTTTCCACATAAGAATGTGAACCCGAAAAGAGTTAGACTATTTTTCTCCATTCCATACCATCTTCATCACTAATCGAATCCTTCATTCCAAGTGCAATGACTTATAGTTTCTCACAGCATCACTAGAGCCTGAGGCAATTAAGCAGAGCCAGCACCCAAGCCCATGGATTGGCATAGAGAGGACAAAGGCAAGGCAGGTTTTTGACTGAAAAGTGGGCGCCTCTCCCAATATATATAGGATGACCTGCCTCAACTGTCTTAATTGGTGGCCATCGGTGCCCAGTAGATATATATAACCTCAGATCTAGACTAGAACATGCCTATAGACTAGAACTAGGGGAACACCCACCTGTTCCTAGGTGACCTGATGAGTAATTTTTTTAGTGTTGCATAGTAGGATTTTTTTTTTTCTAGAACACGACTTCACGTGTATTTCATTAAGGACTTGCATAGTAGGATTGGGATACATCTGGAAATACCGCACGCTCATCTCAAGGCCTCTAGCCTCTTTTCTGCACGCTGGACGAGGAATCCAAGATGACCTGTCCTGACATTTTTCTTGACTCAGAGCAGCAGCATCGATATAGACTCAATTGCTCCCGATCAGGAACCCAGAGGCAATGCTGCCAGAACGGACACAAACAGTTCTTGAATAGGTCTCAAGCATACGGTTGCTTTGTAGAAGTGCAAAGTCCATGTATGGATCGTATGTGTTGGTGATCCGGCTTCTTGTCCTCTACGACGTCATTGGTTTTGAATGGGCAGCATTGACATCCATAATCTTTGAAGGTGCCACTTGTCTGCGCACATTGTACTGGGGTTATTTTTACTTTTAAAACCACCAATTTTTGTTATATTGTCTTTTTGTTTGTGCACATCTGTTGTGGCTGAGGCCAGCAATATTGGCAACTTTTAGTTTAGTAGCCGTAGCTTCAATCAGCACGTGGCGTTTTCACCCACTTGAACTATATATATTGCCTTAAATTCGATCCATTTCTGTTTTCATCTTTCTTACGTTTGATTACTTAAATTGTAATATGGAGATGTATTCCTTTTTTTAATTATAATCTGGACTAAGTCAGTTCTTTCATTTTCTTATGTTTATATTTCGGATGTGTTTCTTTCCTCTAAGACTATGCTAGATTTTTTTTTGAAATTAAAATAATTGCCTAAAGGTAATTTTGTGCATTATGCTAGCTTTTTTCTTTTGAAATTGTGCTAACAACAAAAAAAAAAAAAAAAAAACACACCACAAACCTTTATTCGTATAACACACGGTGTTGCATTACACTTTTTCTCTCAAATACACATGAGAGTTGCATATCATTCTGTTCTGTTTCCGACATCATGTTTTCCAAACTGTTCCCAATGTACTTCTCGTTTCCACGTGAGAATGATTACTTTGAAAGCAATTAGACCCTTTTTCCTGTCCTCTGCTGACTGATGTCATCCCTAACCCAATCCTTTGCTGCCTGCACCACCACCTCTCCTCCGTAGCACCATCACGAACCTAACGAAATTTTGGAGAGCCAGCACCCAAGCGCATGGACTGGCGGCATATAGAAAATAAATGCAAGGCAGGTTTGATTGGGAACTGGCTCTTCCAAGTTATTATATTGGATGGCCTGCCTCAGCAGCTTTAACTGCCCAACTGACCATCACTGCCCAAGTTGATATATATATATCACCTCAGACTCGACTCAGAGTAGAACAAAAACCTTTACACAAAACTAGAGTAACACCCCTCCGGAATAGGTAGTGCTGAATACTCGGAATAGGATGCGTCCGGAATGTTACCCTCTCATCCCTAGGCCTACAAGCCTCCAGCCGGCAGCCTTTGCAAGGTTGATCAGGATGACCTGCCCCCAATTTCCTTACTGAATGCATCAGCATCTAGTGACTGGGGAACTCTAAGGCATCGATGCCAGTGTGGTCTATGATCTTGGATGGCTCTCAAGAAAACTTGCATTGTAACATGGAAGCACATGGCCATTGAGTGCCCCTCCGAACTGGCTAGGACCCGGACTGGAGCACTGATCTAGTCCACCGTCCCCTGCCATGCACAAGCTCATCAAGGAATGTGAAGAGCGAGAGGAGTGCACGCCACTGTTCTTTTTTCATTGTCCTCTGCTTTATCGCCGGTTTTGAATGGGCACCTGGGGCTGGGAAGCAACGTCGATTTTTCATACAGTTGAACTAGATTGGATTAAGCTCATGTTCTCATCTTATTAGGTTGCAGCATGGAACTATGACAAAAACGAACTGTTATTTGGAGTTGTACTCCTCTTTTTTGTTCGATCTTTTTTATGTCTATATTTTAGATGCATTTGTGTGCTGTTACCTCCTATGTTCGATGCTGGACTTATTTTCCATTAAGTAATCTCAAAGAGGTGCACAAGGACTTGAATTCTTAGCTTTTTAAAGTGTGTTATATGTTAACTTTTTTGAAACTGTCCGAAGAAGAAATGCTTCGGGCCTTGATGCGGGAGCTCCTGCATTGGGTGGGTAGGTTCACGTGTAAGAAAATTTCGGAGCGGAGGGAAGATCGATCGCCAACAACGTGTTTTGTCACATAAATATCATCGTCTTCGTCTTTGGTGCCGCCTGTCAGAGCCTCAGAGGGTGTAGATCGTATGTGGGTAGGAGACTTTTCGATCTGGTGATAAGTATTTTCTAATTGCTTCGCTTCATTCTATATAGTATAGCATATGTAGAACAGATAGATAAGTAGATATTTTGCAGGAGAGTACAGATGCAAAAAAAAAAAAAAAAAAGATATGGTGGGAGGTCCACCTCGACTTTGACAGTGTTCGTGGTTATATAACAGCAGGGTTACACTGACTATCCTGAATAGGGAACATTCTCTCAAAATCCTGAGAGAACATGTCTTAAACAAATCTCCTGAAATTGTCCATCCCATGTTCTATACACATTTCCATAACACTAAACAAAGCAGATCTGCTTGATTTACTGAAACACTGTTTGCTCCAGTGGCTACTTCCACAACAACTTATGTAGTGGCCAGATAGACCAGAGGGAGAGCGAAAGGAACCTTTTTAATACTTTTGCCTGCATAATGTGAATTACTCTTCAACACTGTATCAGCAGATGGAGAACCATCAGTTGCAAATAGAGGGGAAACGGTGGGTAAGGTGCAGAAATGGTGGAAGAACTGAGAATGTTGGTTGTTCTTCACTTTTCTTACTTTTCAGACTTTTTTCAATAAAAGATGGTGAAGGCTGTTATACAATATGGTCCGATCCACTGGTGAACACAACTTGCTCGGAGCAAGATTATTTACATCATCTGTGTCACTGTCACAGCCACCTTGGGGAGGGCGGCGGCGCGGCTGGGGCGGGGCGGCGCGTGTGTGTGTGGCGGAGGCGGCGGCGGCTAGGGCTGAATGTAGGGAAAATATTCTTTATTGCTTGTTCCCAAGAGATTACATCCTTCTTACTTATATAACCTCGTATGAGACTTGCAACCCAAGCAATCTCTAAAGGTTTCATATAGATTTGGAATTCCTATTACAAGCAATCCTTATTCTTTTCCTAATAGGAGATTTCCTTATAGAGTGGAATATCCCCTTCACACAAAAAAGTCCTAATCTTATCCTAATCAAACTCTTACTTTAATTGCCGAAGAAGTCACGGAGGACGGGCGGCGGCAGTCTTGCGCACACGGCAGGGCCAGCTCACGGGAAAGGAGACACCCACGGGGAAAAAGGTTTTCCGTGAGGGCCAGCTCACGCAAAGGCTCCTCCTCCTTTCCCGTGAGGGAGCTGGCTGACGGGAAAGGGCACGGCGGGGCCCGTCAGTTCCCGTCATCCTTTGTCGCAGGTCTCCGTTTAGCCCACGGAAAGGCTTTCCCTTGAGCAGCCTTTCCCGTGAGCATATGCAGGCCCTACGGCAAAGGACACCCTTTTGCCGTGAGCGAGGGTCCCCGCTCACGGCAAAGGCTGTACCTTTTTTTTTTTTTTGGGTTTTGGGCTCCCAACTTTTTCTACAATTACTATACATCATATGGAACTCCACATTAAATTTTGGTGAATTTTGGACTTTATTTGTAATTATTACATTTTGAAAAATTTTTGGAAAAATTTAGTAAAAATTTATATTCCTCTTACTCAACACAAAGTAAAGCCTTTCATATAAAAATAAAAACCAAATCGGAACAACTTAATACGAAATCATGAACGTTAATCCCTGCTCAAGTGGTTTAAAAATTCTAGGAAATCACCAGAGAGGCTAACCCAGGGGTGCACGAAAATGTTAAGCCGTGAGCCCCACACCTGGCTCACAGGAAAGGCCATTTCTCGACGCCCTCTTTCCCGTGACTGCTTACCCGTGAGCAACTCACGGGAAAGCGTCGCGCTCACGGGAAAGCCAGCGTTTCTTGTGTCTGGACGTGTGCTTCGTCCAGGACACAACCTGGTCAGGTCGGTCTGTCAGCACCACGGCGTACGCTGCAGCACGTGGTGTGCATCACGGTGAAACACCGTAGCGCACAGTGTGAGGCATGGAACGGGGGATACGCGGAGGCATATTGCGTGATCCTGTGTGCTGTTATAAATAACAAGGGCCCGCATAATTTTCTTGTGCATTTGTATTTCCATCTGCTATCGCGTTGTCGCTGTGGTCACCATCGCCTGGTTCCAACAGTTTCGTTGCAAATTAAATAATGAAGTTACGTGAGGTGGATGGTTGGTGCATGGATCATGGGAAGTATACTCTTTTTAGGGCTTGTTTGGCACAGCTTAGCTTCACTAGCTAAGCTGTTTTATTAGCTACCAGCTCCCCCACCAGCTTTTAAAATGAGCCTAAGCTGTTTTAGGATTGGTGTTTGGTAAAACAGCTTCACCACCAACTCTTGCATGTCATTAAGAGCAGAATTCTCCAAATTACCTCTGTTTTAGAATTGCATGTCATTAAAAAAACAAGGCATCATGCTGAAAAAAACAAGGTATAACGACGATAGCACAGCACGTTTGTGTTTCTGACTGCTCCTCTTCCAATACTACAGGAAAGTCAAGACACAACACATCGGAGATCACTGTTCACATGCAGTATCAAAAACAAGAAGGAACTTCATGACCATGACTATTGCCTTGCCCTTATCATCACAGCCGAACAAAAGACGAGTTGACAGGAAACAACATCGCACAGAAAATTGACAAGGAGACTAAAGGTGATTCCATGCCCATCAATCTGGCGATAACGCCGGGCTTCTTCTGGCCTTCATTTGTTCTGAATGAACTAGATCAGCTTCTTGACAGGGTTTGAGCTGTGATTGAGCTCTGATTTTGGGTACTGCCTCATATACTGCTAAAATTCACAAGGAACTTGATCAGATCATAGCAAGTCAGTGCTTGTTAGCTCTTGCACAGGAAAATCAAATAATGTTCAGATTTTGAGAATCACATCTCGACATTGCTCCCTCCAACAAAAAGCAACAGTAGATGCTAATGCTCAGTGCTCAACACCATTATTGGTGCATTCTCTGTTCTGTCCTCTCACCTAACGATAATCAGTTTCAAGTACAGTTAGGATGACTACAGGAGCTGGCAACAAAGTTACCGAGACATGCAAAAGTAGGTGCTTCAAGTAAAGTCCAAATAAAGGTAAAAAATGAATGAACTACGTGTAGTATTTGTCAGTGACAACAGAGGTCCTTCCTCTTCCTTGTCTGAAAACAGACAGCAGCGTGCCTGCTATTGGGGAATTACTCTGACAGAGTAGTACCGAGATACGGAAGAGTCACCAGTACATCTTCTTGAAACGCGCCATAGCTGTGGAAAGCCTCCAAGGCCGAACTCCAGCTGTTCCTTGGAGGTTCAAGTTGTGGAAGTATGATACCAAGGAGTTCTGAATTCTGCCACCAAAAAACAGAGAAAAATACCAATAAAAAACAAGATAAACAAAGGGTCAAAATGAATGGAAACAGAGGTGCTATAGTATTTGGGCAAGATAATCATTGTTACTGAAGAACTACTGTACATATATTGCTGGATAATACAAGAAGTTACTGAACTAATTTAGCACAGACAACATTGTTAATGAACTAATTTGGGCATACAGACAACAGTTATTTCTCATGGCATCGTGGAGATCATCGTCCCACCAGTAGCATGTTATTTCGCAAACGACGGCCTCCTCGTCCTAGAAAACAGAGGCTCGTGGAGATCATCATCCTAGAAAACAGTTTTTTTTTCATACTTGTTTTCGGTAATTTACTTTATATATACGGTATTTAGTATATTATATATAGAATAAGAAAAGAGCTTGGTTCAGTCCAGCAACTATCGTGGACGGCCACAAAGGTTTGCTGCACGCCTGGACGTGGGGCGCGGGGGTGAGGGCCCTGAGCGGGAACAGGTGGCCGAAACGGGATCACCTTATCCCTGTGTGGTTTGATGCACACGTGGTTGTCACCCACGTACAGCCAAACGAAGTCTAAGACAGGGTTAGCTCACTCCAGTCCTTAATTGCATGGTTTATCATTACACTTATACCACTGCTAGGCCTGGCCTGAGGTCACCAATTCTGATTTGTTAGGATATCTAGAGTGAACTTAAAATTATTTTAGCCCAATGGAGACTGAAGCACCTTGCATAGAAAGAGCGATGATGTTGAACTCTTGATCCTGGCACGTTGCCTTACTTTGGGTATGACTTTGGCTTGAATATTGGCTGTACAGAGTGTCTATATGAGTACCTTCTGCTCTTATTAATAACAAATAACTCACTCACAATTCATTTGAAAAGAAAAGCCGGAAAAATAATCAGTGAATACATATATATATATATACAACCAACAGGCAGCCCATCATCAAGTTTATTTATATAACCTGAGATGACTTAGAGTAGAACATGCCTATAGATAGAACTGACTGAAGACCCATCGCTAACAGAGTGACTGGATATTAGGTTCTATTACTGCACAATCGGAATGCGACGCATCCGGAATGCCATCCTCATCTCATGGCCTGCAAGTCTCTGAATACACAACTGCCATAGCACAGTAGCCGGCATTGGACATCACGTTGTCGAATGTTTTGTACGCTATTTGTGAACAACATTGATAGTGACAACTTCACCATTCACGTGAGCATACAGTTAGCCTAATTGTCCTAAATGCTATATATGAGTGTGACATGTTCAAACATCTTCGTGAGTCAGACTTTAAACATAATCGCCATTATTGGTACTATGCATAGCAGTAATCTGTAGAAAACAAAGGTAAAAATTTCTATGTTATTAGAAAAACAAATGTTAACCATTATACAGTGATGTGGAAGTAATGCAACATATTGTGCTGCAAAATAGAGAATGGTCAAAACCACTATGTATTATATTGGTGTCTACATAATTTTGGTGTGTCACCGATGCAATTAATATGATTTACAATGTTATCATTACTCACCAAATAAACTTGCATCCTACTCTAATGATTCAAAACTATGAAGCTTATTGCGCTTCGTTCTATTAAGACGATCAGTTATCAAGAATTATACTATACTAATAATAGAAACTATGGAACAAAATAATCCGTGACTAGAATTGCATTAATATTAATTTATTGAATATTACAGTTTTGTGTCACCAGAGTAAAAATATTAGTACAGTAATCGTTAGGCGAAGTTTTATAACAAATGAAATACACATTATTAAATGGAGAAGTAATGCTATTCTTATAGAATACCGCATGCATTATATATTTGAAGTAGAAGCAGCATATATTTCAAGTAGAGCCATGCATTGTGCTCGAGTGCCCTTTAGTCGGCCGCTACTACAAAGAGAAAGGGCCGGGGAACTAAAAAAAGGAGAAAGAGAGCCTTCAGTTTATTGCAAACGGAGGAAGAACAAAGAAGAGGCATATATAAAGAGTCTTATATAGGAATGAAAGGCTCCATGTCACAACCCATTTTCCAGTCAATGCGAGAGGAAGAACGAGAGAGGTGACGTGGCGTAGATCGACGGAAAGGCGGCGAAGACGGCGGCCGGGCGGGCGGCGCGGGCAAGTGGCGCCGGCGCGGCGCGCGCTGGGGCGCGGTGGCGCGCAGCAGCGGTGGCGGCGGCGGGCGCATAAGCGGCGGCGGCGGGGTGGTTGCGCGGCGGCGGCGCACAGGAGAGAGATAGGGTAGGGTAAAACCCTAAATTATTTCTTTCTTGATTGTCTCACAATAGTTGCCCCCATATTTATAAGAGGGATTTACAATTGCTAACGGGCTAGGCCCATTAGTCTTTTACTAACTTATCTTAATTTAACTTAATAAACTTACTAGTAAAGCTAAATAATAATTAAATATTCAGCCACTCCGCTTATTTTCGCGACTCACCGACCGAAGTCCGATATCTCTCCCCGCTCGGAGATTCAGCTCGCCCTCGACCGAATTCTCGGATAGATTTTGTTCAATAGTTCAGCATCCTCCCACGAAGCATCTGTCGCTGGGTTTGTTCTTCCATTTGGTGAGCACTTGAAGTCGACCCCGACGAACTCGATTTAAGCATGAGTTCAGGTTCGTGAACCGTATACCATCATGAATTCGAGGCAATTCTGAAATAGAAGTAGGTATATCCCACGGTGTGGTTTGAGCATGCCGACATGAAAGGCGTTGTGGATGCGGGTTACAGGAGGCAGGTTCAAAGCATATGTAACTGGGGTAATAATTTTGCTAATCTTGAAGGGTCCAAAATATTTGGGAGAGAGCTTGCCTTTATGTAAGTCGGATATGGTTGCCACGGATCGTGATAATAGTTTGAGCGCACATACTCACCCACTTTAAATTGTCTGTCCGTATGTTTAGCATCAAAGTATTTGCGGTAATAATCTTGAGACAATTGCAAACGAACCTTTGTCCGATTGAGAAAAGCATCCGTTGAGTTAATAAGTCATCCACCGCCGGTAATGTTGTCTCACCCGGATGATAGCCATGTATTGTAGTAGTGTCGCGCCCATATACCCCGGTTTGAACGGTGTTGTTTTTGTTGGTGCATGATATGAAGTATTATAACAATATTCTGCCCAAGGTAACCATCTTACCAGTCCTTTGGTTTATCACCGTTAGCGGCGTAGATACATTGTAATAATTTTGTTGACTACCTCGGCTGTCCATCTACTTGAGGATGATAAGCTGATGTTGATGATAAAATAATGTTAGATAGTCTGAAAAGCTCTTGCCAAAATTGGCTCATGAAAATCACATCTCGATCACTAACTACTGATCTTGGCAAACCATGTAATCTAACAATTTCGAGAAAAATTTACGAGCTAAGGTTGTTCGGTACGGGTGAGAAAGAGGTATAAAGTGGGCATACTTGGATAGATGATCAACAACTATTAAAATTACCGATTTTGTGCCAACTCTTCGGGGAGAGGTTCAATGAAATCCATCGAATCCTCCCAAACTGCTCAGAACTGGTAAAGGCTAAAGAGTCCAGATGGATGAAGATGTTCGTTTTTCTTTGCGTTGGCATACTAAGCAATCATTCACAAAGTTGCTAACAATGCGTTTATCATTTTTAACAAAGAATGTCCGACGGAATCGATGCAAAATTTTCTATATTCCCTCATCACTGAATCATGAATTGCATGGAGAATGGTCGAAGATGTTTGGATGATTTTGAAAGCCATACCTTTGTGTTGAACAAAATCAATCCATTACTTAACTTCCCATGCCGAGTCCTTACCGTTGATTATAGAATCAATAAGGCTTATGGCTTCCTCACCGAATGCAATTTCCTCACGTAACTGATCAAATAAACCCAATTGAATTTCCGAAATAGCCATTATAGAGGATTCTTCTAAGTTTTGACGAGATAATGCGTAAACCCACGCATTGGATTTACCAGGGTTTGTATTCCACGGTGAAGTCATAGCCAAGTAATTTGCTAACCATTGATCCGAGGAACTATAGACAGACGTTGATCTAGAATGTATTTATGACAAGAATGATCCGACCTTATAATAAAGGGGTGACCCCAGAGATACGGTCGCCAATGTTTGACCGCCATCACCAGTCCTATGAGTTCTCTTTCATAAGCGGCTAACTTTTTGTATTTGTCGTAAGCGTTTTCTAAAGTAAGCTATTGGACCATTACCCCGATGTAAAACAACATCCATACCCGTACCGGATGCATCACATTCCACCACAAATAATTTATTAAAGTCCGGAAGTTAAAGAACTGGTGCTGATGATAATGTCCTCTTAAGATCTTTGAAAGGAACATTTGTAGTCAATTTTCTCCGGATCAATAGCCACTCCAAAGATCCGATATAATATGTCCCAAATAGCCCAATTGTGATTGACCAAAGAGACATTTAGATTTTTTAAGAAGATGTTGTGAGATGCTAGTACCTTGAAGACCTCTTCCACATGGCTGAGATGCTCGACCAGGATATCATCAAAGAGAACCAAAGAAAAAACTCAAAGTTCCCATGATGTGTCCCGAAAGTTGTCTTTTCGATGTCCGAGGGATGGATGCGCACACGGTGATAGCCTGCGAAGATCTAATTTGGTGAAGAATTTAGCACCTTCTAATTCATCCAACAATTCAGCAATAACCGTTATTGGAAATTTGTCTTTCAAGGTATTACTATTAAGCTCCCGATAATCAACACAAAATCGCGAAGTCCTGATCATGCTTCTTGACAACAAGGACAAGTGATGAAAATGGCGAAGGGCTATACCGGATGATACCTTGGTGAAGCATGTCCGAGCATTGTCGTTCCAGTTCATTCTTTTGTATATGAGGGTAACAATAAGGGCAAACGACGGTCGGTGAGTGGGATCCTTGAGATGAATTCTATGATCATAACGCCGCTAAGGTGGGAGTCCCGAAGGCTCTCTGAAAAGCTCTTTGGAATTTGCATAACAGAGGATCCATTGGAATATCGGGAGAAAGTATATGAATACCTGGTGAGGATCTATCTCTTTGAGAGACGTGTCATGTGAGCGGTTTGTTTTTTCGCCAAAACTTCATAATGAGTTTATTAAAATTCCAAACAATATTTCCCCAAAGAACTCAGCCAGTCCACACCCAAAACAACATCATAGCCTCCCAATTTAATGCTGAAGAAATCTCCTTTGAAGCTTTTGCTGGCAATGGAAAATTCAATATCATCATACCTCCCAACATTTGTTTATATGTTGTCCATTAGCAAAAAGAAACTTTGAGGGGACGATGTAAGGAAGAACTTTGTAGGCCCGGTTTTGTAGCCAAATCAGAGTCTAGGAAATTGTGTGTGGAACGAGAATCCAATAAAGCCAATAAATTGGTGCAATTCATATTGATAAGTAATTGCATAGTAGGACAAGTAGATATGCCGCTTAACCCATGAACTGATATTTGAGCATTGAATATTCTCAAGGCGCGTACCTTTGAGTTTTGTCGATGTGATGTGATATAGAGACGTCTCAATATCGTGGTTGGTGCGGTTGGACGTCGATCCGAATCGAGGTGCTAACCCAAATGATATAAAGCATAACTTGTTGTTTGGAGGAGAGGTGTTCTACCTTGTTCCGCGTTCTTGTGTGAATGTATTTGTGTACTTGTCCAAATCTCCGATTGACGTGATCTTTGTCGGATCACCAAGATGATTATGTAGTGGAGTTCCAAAGCTTTGGTACTAGCTGCAGAAAATTCTGGAGCTAAGCTGGTTGACCCACTTCATTTTCCCAACGAATAAACCAAAATAATGCGTTCCCTTGAAGATGAAACGGCGAAGTTGCATTTGGTCATTATCCGTGATTCCTTGAGTGAGAAAAAATTTATCGCACTTATACAGCCAATGAGAAGGGTCACCCTTGCCATCATACTCGGAAAAAATAATTTGATATTATTACCGGGTCCGTCCCGAATTTTCTCGGGAAGAATTTAGGGGAAGGTTTTGTGGTGCTGTCTCGTAGGGAATTTCTCTCGGGAATTTCTATAGAAAATTCTAGATGAAAATCTAGGCGGGTCTGGCCGGCGCGGCATTGATAAGTCGAGGTGCGGCGGATGGGGTGCATCGGTGTCCACAGACCGAAGAAAGTGCTTAGAGGGCGAAACATACTTAGCTGATGATGGGGCTGAATTTGCCTCCATGGCGTTTGCCCGCATGGCTGCGATGTAGTTGTCGATGATGCTGTTGACGTTCTCCGCGAACTTTCGGCTCGGGCCAAGGCCATTGGATCGCCCGGTCTCGGATACCAATCTGTCACAACCCGTTTCCGGGGCCAACGTGAGAGGAAGAACGAGAGGGGTGACGTGGCGTAGATCGACCGAAAGGCGGCGAAGACGGGCGGGCGCCGGGCGGCGGCGCCGGGCAGCGGCGCCCGGCGTGGCGCACGCGTGGGCGCTGATGGCGGCGGCGCGTGCGGGCGGCGGCGGATTTGCGGCGGCGGTGGCGCACGGAGCGAGATAGGGTAGGGTAAAACCCTAAATTATTTCTTTCTTGATTGTCTCACAATAGTTGCCCCCCATATTTATAAGAGGGATTTACAATTGCTAACGTGCCAGGCCCATTAGTCTTTTACTAACTTATCTTAATTTAACTTAATAAACTTACTAATAAAGCTATTAATAATTAAATATTCAGCCACTCCGCTTATTTCGGGTTTAGGGTTTAAAAATATAAAAAATATTAAAGCAGATACAAACACACTAGGGGAACTCCTGTGTTCGTGCGTCACAAGGTACCTTACAAGTCTGTTGATTTCCCAAAAGTTGTAAATTGTTACTACAAAATATCCTGATTGTAGTTCTAGCTAGAGTGAAAATTGACATTAGACATTCCAGACACTATGAAACCTCTCCTGAGCACAATAATGGATGCTTCAATGGAACAATATCAGTTCCTGAGTAGAAAATTTTGGAGCCTAAGGAAATTTTGGAGGGCTAGCACCCAAGCACATGGACTGGCATATAGAAAACAAATACAAGGCAGGTTTGATTGGAAACTAGGCTCTTCCCTGTTATTATATTGGAGGACCTACCGCAGCAGCTTTAAATGGTGCCCAACTGTCCATTACTACCCAAGTTGATATATATATCACTTCAGACTTGAGTAGAACAAACCTTTAGACAGAACTAGAGTAACACCGTCGCTACCAAAGTGATGTGATATTATTAGCTTCTAGTGCTGAATAATCGGAATAGGATGCGTCCGCCAGGGTCCGCCTCTAGGCCTGCAAGCCTCCAGCCGGTACCCTTTGCACGGTTGATCAGGACCTGCCCCAGTTTCCTCTCACTCACAGGATCAGCATCTAGCGACTGAGCTGTTTTGGTCATGGGAACTCGAAGCTACCGATGCCAATATAGTCGAAGGTCTAGGATGGTATCAAGGCCTTCAGCTTATGAGCGATCGAGTCGTCATCCCCCATCAGCAGTGCAGCATGGGTTCTGAAGATCGAGATGAGAGCTGCAGCTGGTTCAATTCGAGGCAAGGACCATGATAGGGTCTTGTTCGTTGTCCTCTGCTTCGCCATCAGTTTTGAATGGGCACATGTGCAGCAACGAGGAATTTTCATTCACTTGATCTATAGATTGAGTTAAGCTCATGTTCTTATCCTATTATGTGGAGCATGTAAGTATGATAAAACGAATTGTTTTTTTTAAATTGCACCCCTTTTTTTGTTCTATCTTTCTTATGTCTATATTTCAGATGCACCTGTGTGCTCTTATTTTGATGCTAGACTTATTTTCCAGGCGCACATGGCAGCCGACCGTCGTTAGTGTGAGTTTGATGCTGGACTTATTTTCCATTATGTATATATATCAAACGGATGTACAAAGAGTTGAATTGTTTAGCTTTGTGTGTGTTATATGTTAGCTTTTTTAAAAAATTGTCCTAAGAAGAAAAGGAGCACCAAAACCTTTGTGCGTTTCTAGAGCATGGTGTTTCATGACACTTACATGGCAGGAAACCATCATTTTAGCACAAGTCCTTCGCATGATAATTTCGGCTGACCTTTGATTTGGACAAAAGTTTATATCAAGAAATAGGTGATGTGATACAGCTAGAATGTTACTCAAGGGAAGAGAAGGACAAATTAACATGGAGATCTACAACACATGAAGTAGATTTGCACAGTTGTACCGCATGACAGTTTCTTCTAGACTGAATAAATCATGCAATATATAATAACACTAGTTTTGAGAAGTGTGTTTGCGATTACTAATTGGTACATATCACTTGAAATATAATAGCAAAGGATATTGATTTTGATGGCAGATTAGCAAGAATGTGCACTGTATTTGATGACTCTAATTGACATCCATAAATTTGAAATTATTAGTGCTCGTACAGCTGTACTTGAAGTCTGAAGAATGACAGCTCTCCTTCTCATGTGGAAACAGAGTAAACATCTATATGGTCATTCACAAACCCCCACATGGACACTTCGGTACTCAAAAAAGCCTCCTAGCTCTAACTACAAATGGAGCAATAGGTGGTTCACAATGCCTGAAACCTAGTACCTTCTTAAGGCATGGGCCATCTGACCATATTAGTAGTAACATAATGTTTATGTGTCTTCAAAATACATGCTTAAGCGTGTTTGTGAAAACAAAATTCAAAATCTTCAGTTTACTTGTGACACAGAGACATCAGGAAACTAATAAGTACCCACGTTTCCATTTTATGCCATTGAGGTTGTATCCCGATGTGAGTAAATGCCAAAAAGAGAACGACTATGGTGCTGTTAAATGGTAAAGTAGGGCTATCTATGCAACAATGCAAAGGATCGCCACATCTGGTTTGGTTACAGGATTCAGCTCTGGGTAGTTGGTAGGAGAACAAAGTCCATGCATCGCACATGGATGTTACCTATCTTTGCGCTCCACGCCTCGTGGGTACAGGGCAAGGGCGAGATCAACTAGATTATTGGCCTCTGTTCCAGTTATTAGGTGAAAAAGTAGTTTGGAGTGAGTCAGCGTCACAACACAAAAGCAGCATACAACTACGGCAGGATGAATTCTAATTGGGCGCTGTACTACTTTTTTTCTTCTATCGCTTTCTTAAGTTTACATCTGGGATGAGATTGTGCACACTTACCTCATCAGCAAATATCAAGTGCTGGGCAACATATATCTGAAAGAGATGTATCAGGAGATGGATTGTTTACCTCATTTCATTTATTTTGAAATTGAAATTGTTTAGCTACTATTTCCGTTCCAGACCATTTGCATCAGTAATCAAATCCGTTACTCCCTGTACTATGACTTCTGCTCTCTCACATGAGGCAATGGAGGAGAGCCAGCACCCAAGCCCATGGATTGGCAAAGAGAGGACCGATTCAAGGTACAGGTTTGTGGCTGAGAAGTGGCCATTTATAGGACGACTTGCCTCAACTACCTTAAATATTGCTGCTAGCTGGCCAGTGGATATATATCACATCGGATCCAGACTAGAGCATGCCTGTAGACCAGAACAAAAGTGACACCTATCTCTACCCAGGTGACCTAATATTAATTCATTTCGTAGTGTTGCATAGTAGGATTGGGATGCATCTGGAATACTGCCTACTCATCTCAAGGCCTGTAAGCCTCTACCTGGCACCTGTCTTGACTTTCTCTTCATTCAAAGCAACAACATCGACTGTCCAGACTAGGAACTCAGAGGCATCGATGGCAGAAGGGACACCAACAGTTCCCTGATGATGGTTCTTAAGCATCCTGTTAACACGGTGTCTCAGGCCAGGTCGTGAATTGGGGCAGCTGGTGTTAACAGGGCTTTCCAGAATGGACACAAACATGGTGACTTTGCCATAGTAGATTGTCAGCATCATGAATTGGGGTATCTAGTGTGAAAAAACAAGTATGATTACCCAAATTGTATTATGGAGATGTATTCGATTAATTATAATTTCGACTGAGTCGGTTCTTTCTCTTTCATTCTTTTACATCTGGGATGTGTTTCTGTCCTCTAAAACTATGCTAGTTTTTCTCGAAATGATAATAATTTTCATCTACTTGAACTCTCTTCTTAATGAAATACACGTGAAGTCGTGCTCTAGAAAAAAAAAAAAACTATACCAGAAAATGGAGTAGACACAGTGGGTAAGGTTCAAAAATGGTGGAAGAACAAAGAATTATGGTTATGCTTCGCTTTTCTTAATTTTCAAAGTTTTTTTTAATAAAGTTTCAGTAGGGCTCATATATACCCCTCCTGTTTCATTAAAGATGGAGAAAGCTGGTACAATATGGTCCCCAATTCCCCATCCACTGACATATCCTTTTGTCATTGAAAATTGTAAGTGGATGTTGACGGGGTAGAGAATGACGCATTAGTGAGAGAGCCAAGTGAACACAACTGCTTACTGGGAGCGAGACTATTTATATCCTCTCTTATAGATCAGAAGAAACTGGGATCAGTTAGAGCAAGGCTCATTAATGCCTCTATTATCAACCTAGGTCTGCAAAATCAGTTCATTCTGTCTTCAGGATTGGACAATAGATGCACCAGCATCTGATGCACAATCACGAAAATCAGTTTTCACTCTATGCTGATGAACTGTGATAATGAGCTGAATCCCTTGCAATATTTAACTACGACATATTTATTTGATTCTTGTCCTATGACATTATATTTGTATCTGTTGCACAATAACGAACATTTGATGTGGTCGGGTCAGTCAGTGTTTCTGTTTGGAGTTACTGCCCCTAACCATTACTGATGGGTTCTCGATAGGTTTGTTCTGTTTCTCACATCCCATTTTTTCTATATCGTTTTTCCAACCGTCTTTTGCGACTCTGTTTACATTTCCATGTTAGAATAATGTGAACCCGAAAGCAGTTAGACTATTTTCCTCCGTTCCAGACCATTTTCATCAATACTCAAATCCTTCACTCCCTGCCGGCACCCATGATAACGAGCACAAGGATTGGTATGGAGAACAAATGCACATGCAGGTTGGATTTAAAAGTGGGCTCTTCCCAGTTATTGATGATCTGCCTCAACTGCCTTAAATCCTGCCCAACTCCCTATCACTGCCCAACTGGATATATATCACCTCAGACTCAGAGTACAACAAACCTATAGATAGACCTAGAGAAACACCCATTGCTGCACATGTAACATGATATTAGCTTCTAGTACTAAATAGTTGGAATGGGATATGTGTCTGGAATACTGTGCACCCTTTCATCTTCTGATCTGCAAGCCCCCAATGGTCCTGCCAACCGCCTTTGCACGGTCGATCAGGGTGACCTGCCACCACTGCTCACACTCAATATATTGGCATCTAGAACTCAAAGGAGTCCATGCTAAAGTGGACAAAGGTCAGGGACTGTTCTCAAGCATTGTTGTAAGTTTGTAACATTGTGGCTCAAGCACAACTAGTTGCTCCTGGCCTTTCCGGTCCCACAACTAGTTAGGCTGGGCTACTTGACCATTTTATATTTACCTACCCCCCATGAGCAGCAACGACATTCCAGTCTTTGAATACAGTTGTTTGTGCAGTGCACATCCCTTGGGGTCATTTTAATTAAAATCTGTACAAATTTTCTTCTTTTGATTTCACACCACCCTTTGTGGATAAGTGAGCCCACGAGGGTGGTTGGTTTTGGTTTATTCGCTGTAGCTTTACCCAGCAAATCGAGTTTTCATTCACTTGAACTAGCATATTATTGGTTTAAGCTCCAGTTCTGTTCTCATCCTTCCAGCTGCAAAATGATCGTGAAGCGTGAGAAGCGATCTGGTTCAACTGCAGGTGTCCGCTCTGGGCGGGGAAGTAATGACTTGAAGGCGACGCTTGTCCGTGCACACATCATTCTTGGGGTCATTTTGATTAAGAACCTGTGTCCTTGAAATACAAAGCATGTGCACTGAATGATCCAGATAAAGGGATGTTTATTTAGGAAGTGGACACTAGCAAGCATGTGCACTGAATTGATGACGACACAGATTGATGCTAACAAATTAATTAGAAATTATCACAGCTCATGGAGAGTGCTTGAAGTCTACAGAGTGATCCAGAGAACTCGTGGAGAGGTTGGCTTTGCTTCCCACATGAAAATGAGTAAACATCTATGTGGTCATTCACAAACAGACCCCGCTTTAGTACTCAACAACACCACCCCTGCTTACAAATAGAGCAGTAGCTGGTCCACAATTCCACTAAAGTTAGAAGGACCATGTTTAGGCATAGGCGTCCTGGTAGAAAGAAGTGTATTCATATTGACCTCTTGAGTTTGCTTATGACTGGGAGACATCAGGAAACTAATAAGCACCGGGCGTCTGCGATGAGAACTCTTGAGTTTGCTATCAGGAAAAGTAGCTGGTTCACATTCTGCTATAGGCCAGTTTTCGTTTGAGACAGTGCATTGCGGGGGAGTAGTGTTGTCTATTTTTCAGTTAAAGCTAAGGTGTTCATTATTTCGTATGTAACCCATCAAGATGCTGTAACTGATATTTAGTTGATCGAGATTATGATGAATCAGTCCATGTGTGTGTTGGTTTCTTATTGATTGCTGTGACACACGAGGAACTGTCCCTGGCCTTCACAGAAATGTTTCAGAATCAGGGATCCTGCATCACTTGCAGGAGTGTACACATTCAAAAAACAAAAAGGATATGGTTGGAGATTCACCTCAACTTGACAGCGTTCGCACTGTTATGAAAAAAAAAAAAGACAATCCCCAATGACATTCTCTCAAAATCAGGAGCCAACTCGTCTTAAACTTATCTCCTGAAAGCGTCCATCTCTGGAGCCAGAGGTAATTTAGGAGACCCAGCCAGCACCATGCCCGGTCATCGAACAGGAGCTGTCAGGCTTAATTTGATTGATGCAGAATCTTCCCAGCTATCCGTGACAGCATGGAATCTTCCCTATCTAACCTGCCTAACAAAAAAAAAAACGTAAATAATACCATCCTATTACAATCAAGAGAAGGCTTGCTGGAATAGAGATGAGAGGGTAGCATTCTGATGATGCATCTCATTCTGACTATGCAGCACTGGAAACTAATATCATGTCTTGGGCAGCAATGGGTGTTACTCTAATTCTATATATAAGCATGCTCTACTTTGAGTCAGTCTGAGGTGATATATATCCACTTGATGATCGATGTGCTGCATGTTAGTTGTATGCATTAAATGATTTACTTTTTCTATTTTTTTCATTTAAAAAGGTATGTTAGTAGTTGAGTTGATGAGCCATTGATTATATATTAATAGCAGCAGAAGGCAAAATCACAATTCTCGAAGAAAGGCTTATATCAACAATTGAGACGTGCCAATATACTGCTTTTTAGTACAACAACGGAAGAAACATCTTTTTAGTATAAGCCTTTGGCACAATAATTGAGACAGACCTTTGGTATGAAGAAATGCTAATATCAACAAAAAATACCCTTATATAGATTAGAAGTTTGCTGGGACAATTGCTACTATGCCCTTGAAATATACAGAGCAAGAATGTGCAGTGTATATTGATTACTCTCATTGACACCAATAAATTCAAATTAGCGGAGGTTGTGCATTGTACTTGATGTCCACACAACGACTAGCCCCTGCTTTTGACACATGTAAATGAGTAAAACATCTGTCTAGTTATTTCAAACTCCCACCTTAGTAGGTGGTTCGCAATGCCTCCAAGCTAGTAGAATTTAGA
>JADLZK010001283.1:0-30812 GCA_015847255.1 Hyparrhenia diplandra
CAAATAAGCGGTTACTACTCACCTAGTTCCACTTGTATTAGAAGTAATTGTTTTCTTGAGGGAACATAAACACAGAAGCTTGGTGGCGTCACGCTGGAAATAAAAGTAAAGTGCAAACTCGGAAAATGCAGCTTTGACCAGGGAGGCGTGGCGGTGAGAACCAAAACAAAGCGGACCAGAAACACACCTCAGGAAAAGCGACCTACAGCGGGCCACCAGCCCACAAGCGAGAAGGATAGGCTTTGGCGGGCCAAACACAGTAGGCAACCCGCAGTCTTGGCGACGCCCGCGGGGCAGGTCTACTGATCCGCCCGGCGCCTTTAATCTCAGCGTCCCCGGGAGGGCTGGCGGTGCATGGCGGTTTTGAGGATTGGCGCCAAAACTCCGCCAAAAACCACTTTCATTCTCTATAAATAAAGAGGCCACACACCTCCTTCCAAAACACACAACACACACCCGCCAGGCACTTCACTCACTTTCTTTAGTCCTAGTTGTAGTTTTGAGCAGTTGGCCGGCTTCAAAGGAGGGCTTGTCTCCTTGGAAGGATCTTTTGGTAATATTAATATTATTATGGAGTTCCTTTCAATATTCAAGTCTTTATATTCATATTGCAATGCGTTCGAACTAGAGTATAGTTACCTCATGTTATCTTATTAATGTGAACTATGATCTAGTTGACATGTTAGTAGATAGGACTTGGCTAATTATAGAATTAACCGTCATGTGTCGACTCGCTAGAGAGTGGTCGGTTTATGTAGATTATGATGGTTTGGTGTACCTTGGGGTTTACCTTTATCCTTGCTTGTCGTCCGTAGGGTGGAGTCGGGGATTTAGGTAGTTTTTCTATATCGTGGACGTGGTGTCGGTCTATAGTAATCATCAGAAATGTCGGTATCCCACGGTAGTGAGGTAGGGGGCAGGTGGTGGCGACCTGTTCGCCCATCGCATTCCTCCGTTGGATGTTGAGTTGGAGTTCTGAAAGTGTCCATCGGCTAGCGACTAGCTAGCGGGCATCTCCTCATCATATGATCGTAATCCCATCATGATTTAGCCTCCTCACATGTTAAACTAGAGTTCACTCATGTGCAATATTTAGAACCACCTTCTCATTGTAGATTCTCTTTTATCCTTTTCTCTCCCTAGTGGTGTAGTAGCATGTGTGTTTGTCACTTGTCTGAATATCATTCTTCTTACCCCGCAATTGACTAATGGTTATTCATAAATATATTGTGGATCATCATCATCATTATGCTAGCTAACCACACAAGCTTTGCCTTCCCTTTGGGAAAATATAAATCCACGATACCCGAATACCACCGGGGTGAAATGCTACAATGATAGATCAGGCCATGCGGATTGACTAAAGTAAACACATGAATCCATCTATCATCGATATCTCTTAACGTGATCTCGAGAATATTATTTATTCTTAGGGATTGCACTATGAAGTGCCAACAAGCATTTCTAGTGTCGTTACCGGAAATGGGTTATTATCTATTTCTAGTAATGTCGATTAAGAAATATCAACAAACATTTCTGGGGCGCCGTTCTTGGGAAGGCATGGTTTTAAAAAAAAAAAAAGATCATAAAGCTAGCATATGATGATTATAACCACATGTATGAATGATAGCCCTAGTCTTTTGCGGGCTAACTCTTTTTGTTTTCTTCTGTTGTGGATGAAAGGGGGATAGATATATGATCGTCGCAACCTTACAGAACAACTTAAAGTTGACAATGGGAGGTGTTGATCGAGAGAGACGGCTGGTCTCAAGTACCGATTACACATTGTTAATCCACCGGAGGGGTTGAACCCATCATCACCGTACCATCTTCATCAACACTCATGGCCAAGACACTCCGTGACTACTCAACCCCAGCGGTGGGCAATGTCCCCACGGGCCAGCAATCAATGTTGGAGACAGAATTTTGAGATAGCGGCCTCATCACGATGGTGCGAGGCAAATCCATACGTGGATTGCCTTGGCACGAGGAAAGCCAATGCACATCTTCAGAACTTCACGAGCTTTGTGACACTATATAGTGATCAGGGCCGTCAGCCAGGTAGCGATCAAGCTCCCCATTTCCTTTCTCCCTTGTGGGGGCTAAACAATGGTTTTACAAAGACAAAGAAGATCCGCACATGGAGCAAGTGTTCCACGGCATTCCTCACACGTTTCTTCCCAATGGGTAAAACCAATGCCCTGCGGGCAAGAATCTCAATTTCGGTGGGAATCCAAATAAACCAATTCTCGGCATGGAAAAGTCATACGCAGAATACATCCTTGCACGCCTACATCCCGGCATGGAGACATGGCTCGTGCCGAAATTTCTACAATGGTCTTACACCCATGTGTAGGGGGGGCCATCTTGATGCATTCTTTGGAGGGCATTTCTGTCCCTCTTTGTTGAAAAAGCTGAAGCGCTCATCGAAGATGATCGAGAACCAAGCATGGGGAGAAAACGAGCCCCAGCGAAGAGGCATGCACAAGCGTCATGAGGCGGACATGCTAGTTGCAAAGATGGACCTGTTATTTAAAAGATTGGGAGATCAAGCCCACCGAGAAGGAAGTCATGAACAACACTCTACCACCTCTCGAAGCATTGATGACTTGTGAAGTCTGTGGAGGAAAAAACATTCGGGCAACAACTGTCCGAAACTTCGTGAAGAGCTTGCCTTCATCAACAATGAGTTCCATCGGGTAACAACAATGGTAACAATAATAACAATAACAATAGGTAGAACAATCAAGGGCGTCCACAAGGAGGTAATGGTTTTAATTACAATTACAATTTCAATTATAACTCAAACCAACCTTCTTTGAAAGATTTAGTTTATGGTCAAGCAAAGATTAATGAGTCCATCAATAAGAAGATTTCTTACAATGATAGAAGATTAGAGAACATTAATTCACAACTCGATAACCTTACAAGCTGCGATTTACAAACCAACAGAAATTTAACAAATTGGTTGAGTCAAAGTTATCACATCCGCCACTATTATGCCAATTAATGAAGAAGGAAAAATTCTAGCCGGCCCGCTGAAAATGTTAATGAGGTGGTCACGAGAGGAGGTAAGGCCACTCGTGATCCACCATATCCTATTCCATTACTGAGTTCCGCCACGTGATAACGCGCTACAAAACAGCCTCCCGCACCACAAGTACCACTACCTCGGGAGGAGGATGAAGAAATTCCACCCATCATTGAATCAATGGAGAGAAGGGGTCACCACCGAGAATTTTGGAGATATAAATCACATACCCTTCCCATCCGGGAGAAAGAGACCAACCACGGATGACCAATTTGCCCGATTCCTTGAGATGATCGGCCAAGATCCACATAGGCATGCCACTAATGGATGTTTTTGCACATGCCATCATACTCAAAGATACATCGGGCCATCATCAACAAGAAGGTGCCAATGCGGACTACGTAGTAGTGAGGCTTACCGAAGAATGTAAGCGTTGCTATACTCAATCGCCTACCGAGGAGAAGAGAAAAGATCCGGGATGTCCCACCATCGGTTGCTCCATAGGGTCACAAAAGATTGACCATGCCTATGCGATCTTGGTGCAAGTGTCAGTGTCATGTCAAAAAGCTGTATTTGACAAGATGAACTTCACTCACCTAGTACCAACGGACATGATCGCAAGCGGCCGACTCAACAATACGTTACCCCTGGGGGTAGGCGAAGATGTTCCCAGTAAAAATTAGGAACTATTTTGTGCCCGATTGATTGATTTTGTGGTTTTGGAAATGGAGGCCACGAAAGAGACACCCTTGATCCTTGGACGACCTTTCTCAGATGCGACCGGAGCACAAATCCACGTTAGAGAAGGAGAAATCCACTTCAATATTGAAGGTCGAGGGAGGAAACCTTCAAATTTAGCCCCAAGCGAGCGATTGCTCCATGATCTTCTGTAAAAGAAGGCTCCTATAGAAAGATGGGTACAACGTGAAAAGGTCAGCTCCTACTCCAATTTCCGGCGTGTAGAGCAAGAAGGTAAGTCGAGAAATAAATTAAGTATTTATTTATTTCTTTATAGAATTTATTTACTCACTTTAAAATTATATATATATATAAATGAATTCTTATTTTCCTTTCCAACACTATATAGTATCAAATTTAATATAAACATAACATATAAAATTTCCTAACTCATAAAATAAAAATCTTGATTTTTAGCATCCCATTTATTCTGCCATGAATAAAAATATATAAAACATATTCCAAAATAATTTTTTTATTTCATAAAATATTAAAATAAACTTGGGAAAATCGAAAATTTGGGCCAACGGTTGAAACCGACGAAGCACCAGCGGTCAGGAGCGACACATGACCGTTCTTTGCCACCCCCGCCAAAGTTAGGGGCGAGGGGGGCCACCCGCCGCCGCCGCGCTGGGCGGCGACAGCCTCGAACGCCGCCCGTCCCCAGCCTCGTGGCGAAGTAGCCGATTGTTCTCGGTCCCGTGTCACTGGTGCTTTTGCTCTATAAATATTCGAGGTGCGGGGGAGAGCTCACCACCCCCTCTCATTCTCACATTCTCACTCTCCCACTACACCTTTCCATTCTCCAAGAGCTTGTGCAAGAAACCTCTTGCACACAACAATTCTTGGCGTCAAAGATCAAGAGCTAGTAAGCTAACATCACCCTTGTTCTAGTTCTTGTTCTTGCTTTGTTCTTTGTCAAACATGAGCGGGATAGGGAGCAAGATCGCCGGAGCATTGAGCAAGACGTTGAGAAGGAGCTCCGGCTCTCTCAAGGTTCGAGCTCTCGCCACACGGCCGAAGGGAGCCCGATGCACGAAGACGGCGCTCCTCCTCAAGTCCACCCACACTTGACGATCGACCCGGTGGCGCTCCGTACCTCGACCTACAAGATGCACGAGAGATACAAGCATACCACATGCTCAAAAGATCGACCCTTCGCTCACGCACCACGCTTCTCCCGGGAAGCTCTCGAGAAACTAGGTATGGATTCGAATTTCCTCGCATGTGGAGAGCAGTAGGATGGGCAAAGGTAGATCCTCTTGATGAACTAGGCTCTAGAATGCTCACTATCCAATTCTGTGCACTTTGAAAGTTCATGATGAGGGTATTTCTTTTCGACTTTTCCATACCCACCACTATCGCACATGGAAACAAATTGCTGGAATTTTGGGGTTTGATAAAGCAAAGTGCTTAATTGATTTTGATGTAGCCCTGCATGGGTATAATCGTGATGCTTTCTTCATGCAAATATCGATATTGATTGCTCTAGTGCTAGATTTGAAATTTGTTAATGCAAACATACAACATCCATCATTAAGATTTATGCATAAATGGATGTCTAGCACTATATTTCCTAGGCAAGATCCTCGCCGCATTCATGATGCTGAATTAAAATGTCTCTTTCGCAATGTTAAAACGAATCAAAATTGCTCTGTGAAAGAAATGAGTAATTGGATGCTAGAAACCATCAAGCTTACCACCAGCATTTTATTGCACTTCCCTTGTGACACGGTTGCTCATGGTGTTGGTCTTATTTGCGGAAGGGCGAGAATGTTCTTTACATTCTTGACCAGCGCCACGAGATCCGCGATTCAATCCTTGGTTCAAAGGGCATCATATTAAGCTTGATGCGGAGATGACCGCGAGAAAGTCATTTATTATTTCCGGGCTATATAATGGAGATTCCGCTTCCTAACCGGAATACTCATTGTATAAGTCTCGTTCACTTACCTTCGTTTCGGATCCTTTCCGGCGAAGCACGAAAGCTTCGTGTCTCGCAGTCAACCGGGGAGGGTAGCAAGAGATGGGCAGGAACTTCACGATCTTTGCACCTCCACGGACTTTGTGCAAAACCCCTTTTTGACTCCACCAGCGGGTTCACGCCAGGTCCGATTACATGGTTTGTTTTCCGGCTATGCGAATCCGAATCCGGTACATACCGGGCTACGGTCGGGTTACACCCGCACCGGTCGAGGCGGCGGCTCAGCATGGGCAGGCTCTATGAGATCTCTTCTCGAGTCCGAAGGATTGCCTCCATCACCCGCCGCCACACCTGCGGAGGAGCCTCGGGCGATCGGGACCTCAAAGACACGCATCCGCGGTGCGGAGGTAAATACTAGAAATATTCATGATGCACTCCACTCCTATGTGCAATTTGCGGTCGATTGCCACGGGAGTACCGGCAGGGAGTTCACCGATATCCTTGCGCGAGAGGAGCAACGCCAGCGCCGCGAGGAGAGAGCCTTTTGGATCCACATGGGATATAATCCCGACACATGTAGGTTTTAAGCCACTTGGGGGGACCCCACCAGGTAAGCCGTTAATTTCCCAAGTCATTTTCCTTTTCCTTTCAAAAAAAAAATGATAAAAGCAACAAAAAATATATTCCACTCTTTTATTTGACATAAGATGGTGTAGGTTTCTCTTGAGGATGAAATGATGAATAGTTGCTCTGTTTATGAATCAGCTTGCACTTAGTTTATAACTTAGAATTCCTTGATGTTTAAGTTTGTTGGCTGATACTATCTTGTCTTAAAAACTTGATAAACATGGGTTGCAAGAACATGATCCTTTTCTAAGTTATTGCTTGGGATACGATATGGTATAAAAAGAGACTCTACTATAACTTTGTTCTTAGAGAACTTGACATCCGGAACCTGAATCTAAAAAAAAAAAAAAAAAGAGAGAGAGAAAAATGGACAAGTGTCCAGGGCGAGTAGAGCCCACATCTCCAAAAAGAGAGGAAATAAAAGACACAAGTCTAGGGTGAGAAGAACCCACCTCTCCAAAAAAAAAAGAAAGAGAGAATATCACACTCTCTCAAGTATTCAAAAAAAAAGAGAAGAGTATGCAATTACATACATATGCTAAATAAAATCCCGGATGCATAGTTACTCAACAGAATAAAAGAAGTAGTAGCTCTACTAAACCGTTTCTATCTTGCAATCGCCTAAGAATGTGGAAAAATGTTATGAGACCCATATGATTCGAGTAATAAGGATAGATGAAAATTGCCAACTTATTTAAACAATAAGTGAACACTCTATTATAAACATGGTACACTTTGATTTATATCGGCATTGAAGCAACTCCTGATCATCAACCTAAATACTTAGCTATTTGCTCGGGACGAGCAAAGGTTAAGCTTGGGGGAGTTTGTTGGCGGTCACTATCATACATCTTATACCGCCAACTTAGCTCTAATTAAAGAGATGGAACACACTTATGTCAAATAAACGGTTACTACTCACCTAGTTCCACTTGTATTCGAGAATAATTGTTTTTGCAGGAACAAACAAAGAAAAACGGTGAGAGTACGCCAAATAAAGAGTAAAGTGCAAACTCGAGGAAATGCGCTTTGACCAAGGGAACGTATGGGGGGCAACCGAAGCAAACGGACGAAACACCTCCGGAAGGTGACCTACTGCTTTGGGCCACCGACCCACACGGAAGGATGGTGCGGGCGGGCCAAACACGGGCCGGCCCGCCGGTCGGGCGGCCGCCCAAGCAGCCGTTCGATCCCGCCCGCGCCTTGTCTCCGTGTCCGGCGGGAGGAGCTGGCCGAGGTGCATGGCGGTGCTTTTCGGGGATTTGGCGCCAAAACTCTCGCTAAAAAACCACTTTCATTCTCCTATAAATAAGAGGCCACACCCCTTCCAAAACACACAACACACACCCTTGAGCACTTCACTCACTTTCTTTTAGTCCTAGTTGTAGTTTTGAGCAAGGTTAAGCTTCAAGGAGGGCTTGTCTCCTTGGAAGGATCTTTTGGTAATATTAATATTATTATGGAGTTCCTTTCAATATTGAAGTCTTTATATTCATATTGCAATGCGTTCGAACTAGAGTATAGTTACCCTCATGTTATCTTATTAATGTGTGAACTATGATCTAGTTGACATGTTAGTAGATAGGACTTGGCTAATTATAGAATTAACCGTCATGTGTCGACTCGCTAGAGAGTGGTCGGTTTATGTAGATTATGATGGTTTGGTGTACCTTCGGTTTACCTTTATCCTTGCTTGTTGATCCGTAGGGTCGGAGTCCCGGGGGATTTAGGTAGTTTTCTATATACTTGGGACGTGGTGTCCAGGTCTATAGTAATCATCGAAAATGCCGGCATCCCACGGTAGTGAGGTAGGGGGCGGTGGACAGACCGTTCCGCCCATCGCATTTCCTCCACGTTTGGATGTTGAGTTGGAGTTCTCGAAAGTGTCCATCGGCTAGCGAGACTAGCTGCGGGCATCTCCTCATCATATGATCATAATCCCATCATGATTTAGCCTCCTCACATGTTAAACTAGAGTTCACTCATGTGCAATATTTAGAACCACCTTCTCATTGTAGATTCTCTTTTATCCTTTTCTCTTCCTAGTGGTGTAGTAGCTTATGTGTGTTTGTCACTATCCCGAATATCATTCTTCTTACCCCCGCAATTGACTAATGGTTATTCATAAATATATTGTGGATCATCATCATCATTATGCTAGCTAACCACACAAGCCTGCCTTCCCTTGGGAAAATATAAATCACGATACCCGAATACCACCTTAGGGTGAAATGCTACAATGATAGATCCGTGCGCTATGATTGACTAAAGTAAACACATGAATCCATCTATCATCGATATCTCTTAACGTGATCTCGAGAATATTATTTATTCTTAGGGATTGCACTATGAAGTGCCAACAAGCATTTCTAGTGTCGTTACCGGAAATGGGTTATTATCTATTTCTAGTAATGTCGTTAAGAAATATCAACAAGCATTTCTGGCGCTGCTTGCGGGAAGGCATGGTTTTCTAAAAAAAGATCATAAAGCTAGCATATGATGATTATAACCACATGTATGAATGATAGCCCTAGTCTTTGCAGGGCTAACTCTTTTTTGTTTTCTTCCATTTGTGGATGAAAAAACAGGGATAGTATATGATCGGTCGCAACCTACCGAACAACCGTTGACAATCAGGAGGTGTTGATCGAAAGAGACGGTCTCGCACTGCGTTACACCTGTTGTTAATCCACCGGAGGAGGTTGAACCCATCATCACCGTACCATCTTCATCAACACTCATGGCCAAGACACTCCGTGACTACTCAACCCCGATTGGGCAATGTCCCCCTTTGGGCGGCAATCAATGTTGGAGACAAGAATTTTGAGATCCGCGACCGGCCTCATCACGATGGTACAGGCAAATCCATTCTCCGTGGATTGCCCAAAGCGAGGAAGCCAATGCACATCTTTCGAACTTCACGGAGCTTTGTGACACTATAGTGATCAGGGCGCCGCGCCGAGGGCGCGATCAAGCTCCCTTTGTTTCCTTTCTCCCTTGTGGGAAAGGTAAACAATGGTTTTACAAAGACAAAAAGCGGTCCGCACATGGAGCAAGTGTTCCACAAAGCATTCCTCACACGTTTCTTCCCAATGGGTAAAACCAATGCCCCTCAGGGCAAGAATCTCAATTTCAGCCAGAATCCAAATAAACCAATTCCTCGAAGCATGGGAAAGGCTGCAAGAATACATCCTTGCACCGCCCACATCACGGCATGGAGACATGGCTCGTACTTGAGAATTTCTACAATGGTCTTACACCCATGTGTAAGGGCCATCTTGATTATTCTTTGGAGGGGCATTTCTGTCCCTCACTGTTGAAAAAATTTGGGCGCCATCGCTCGAGAAGATGATCGAGAACCAAGCATGGGGAGAAGACGAGCCCCCAACGAAGAGAGGCATGCACAACGTCAAGGAGGCGGACATGCTAGTTGCAAAAGATGGACTGTTACTTAAAAAGATTGGGAGATCAAGCCACCGAGAAGGAAGTCATGAACAACACTCTACCACCTCCAGAAGCATTGATGACTTGTGAAGTCTGTGGAGAGCTTGGACATTCGGGCAACAACTGTCCCGAAACTCGTGAAGAGCTTGCCTTCATCAACAATGAGTTCCATCCAGGTAACAACAATGGTAACAATAATAACAATAACAATAGGTAGAACAATCAAGGACGTCCCACAAGGAGGTAATGGTTTTAATTACAATTACAATTTCAATTATAACTCAAACCAACCTTCTTTGAAAGATTTAGTTTATGGTCAAGCAAAGATTAATGAGTCCATCAATAAGAAGATTTCTTTACAATGATAGAAGATTAGAGAACATTAATTCACAACTTCGATAACCTTACAAGCTGCAGTTACAAACCAACGTAAATTTAACAAATTGGTTGAGTCAAAGTTATCACATCCGGCCACTATTATGCCAATTAATGAAGAAGGAAAAATTCCTAGCCACGGGCTGAAAATGTTAATGAGGTGGTCACGAGAGGAGGTAAGGCCACTCGTGATCCACCATATCCTAACCATTCTGCAGTTCCGCCACGTGATAACCGCGCTACAAAACAGCCTCCCGCACCACAAGTACCACTACCTCAGGAGGAGGATGAAGAAATTCCACCCATCATTGAATCAATGGAGAGAAGGGTCACCACCGAGAATTTTGGAGATATAAATCACATACCCTTCCCATCCAGGAGAAAGAGACCAACCACAGATGACCAATTTGCCCGATTCCTTGAGATGATCAGCAAGATCCACATAGGCATGCCACTAATGGATGTTTTGCACATGCCATCATACTCAAGATACATCCGGGCCATCATCAACAAGAAGGTGCCAATGCAGACTACAGAAGTAGTGAGGCTTACCGAAGAATGTAGCGCTGCTATACTCAATCGCCTACCAGAGAAGAGAAAAGATCCAGGATGTCCCACCATCAGTTGCTCCATAGGGTCACAAAAGATTGACCATGCCCTATGCGATCTTGGTGCAAGTGTCAGTGTCATGTCAAAAGCTGTATTTGACAAGATGAACTTCACTCACCTAGTACCAACGGACATGATGCTGCAACTGGCTGACTCAACAATACGTTACCCCTCAGGGGTAGCTGAAGATGTTCCCGTAAAAATTAGGAACTATTTTGTGCCAGTTGATTTTGTGGTTTTGGAAATGGAGGCCACGAAAGAGACACCCTTGATCCTTGGACGACCTTTCCTCAGTACAGCCGGAGCACAAATCCACGTTAGAGAAGGAGAAATCCACTTCAATATTGAAGGTCAGGAGGAAACCTTCAAATTTCGCCCCAAGCCAGAACAGTGCTCCATGATCTTCACAACAGAAAAGAAGGCTCCTATAGAAAGATGGGTACAACGTGAAAAGGTCAGCTCCTACTCCAATTTCCGACGTGTAGAGCACCGAAGGTAAGTCGAGAAATAAATTAAGTATTTATTTATTTCTTTATAGAATTTATTTACTCACTTTAAAATTATATATATATATAAATGAATTCTTATTTTTCCTTTCCAACACTATATAGTATCAAATTTAATATAAACATAACATATAAAATTTCCTAACTCATAAAATAAAAATCTTGATTTTTAGCATCCCATTTATTCGCCATGAATAAAAATATATAAAACATATTCCAAAATAATTTTTTATTTCATAAAATATTAAAATAAACTTGGGAAAATCCGAAAATTTGGGCCAACGGTCGAAAACGGACCGAAGCACCAACGGTCGGGGAGCAAAGACATGACCGTTCTTTCGCCACCGCCAAAGTTAGCAGCGAGGGGGCCACCCGCGGCGCCGGCCGCCGCTGGGGCGGCGACGGCCGCCCGGGAACGCCGCCCGCCGTCCCCCGCGGGGGTCGGAAGTAGCCGTTGTTCTCGGTCCCGGTGTCACCGGTGCTTTTGCTCTATAAATATTCGAGGTGCCCGGGAGAGCTCACCACCCCTCTCATTCTCACATTCTCACTCTCCCACTACACCTTTCCATTCTCAAGAGCTTGTGCAAGAAACCTCTTGCACAACAGCCCCCAACGCGTCAAAGATCAAGAGCTAGTAAGCTAACATCACCCTTGTTCTAGTTCTTGTTCTTGCTTTGTTCTTGTCAAACATGAGCAGGATAGGGAGCAAGATCGCCGGAGCATTCAGCAAGACGTTGAGAAGGAGCTCCCGGCTCTCTCAAGGTTCGAGCTCTCGCCACACCGAGGCCGAAGGGAGCCCGATGCACGAAGACGACGCTCCTCCTCAAGTCCACCCACACTTGACGATCGACCCAGTGGCGCTCCGTACCTCGACCTACAAGATGCACGAGATACAAGCATACCACATGCTCAAAGATCGACCCTTCGCTCACGCACCACGCTTCTCCCGTGAAGCTCTCGAGAAACTAGGTATGGATTCGAATTTCCTCGCATGTGGAGAGCCGTAGGATGGGCAAAGGTAGATCCTCTTGATGAACTAGGCTCTAGAATGCTCACTATCCAACCTGCGTGCACTTTGAAAGTTCATGATGAGGGTATTTCTTTTCGACTTTTCCATACCCACCACTATCGCACATGGAAACAAATTTTTGGAATTTTGGGGTTTGATAAAGCAAAGTGCTTAATTGATTTTGATGTAGCCCTGCATGGGTATAATCGTGATGCTTTCTTCATGCAAATATCTGATATTGATTGCTCTAGTGCTAGATTTGAGGCTGTTAATGCAAACATACAACATCCATCATTAAGATTTATGCATAAATGGATGTCTAGCACTATATTTCCTAGGCAAGATCCTCGTCGCATTCATGATGCTGAATTAAAATGTCTCTTCGCAATGTTAAAACGAATCAAAATTGCTCCTGTGAAAGAAATGAGTAATTGGATGCTAGAAACCATCAAGCTTACCACCACTTTGTTTATTGCACTTCCCTTGTGACACGGATTGCTCATGGTGTTGGTGCGCTGGAAGGACAGAATGTTCTTTACATTCTTGACCCGCGCCCTGAGATCACGATTCAATCCTTGGTTCAAGGGCATCATATTAAGCTTGATGCAGATGACCGCGAGAAAGTCATTTATTATTTCCCGGGCTATATAATGGAGATTCCGCTTCCTAACCCGGAATACTCATTGTATAAGTCTCGTTCACTTACCTTCGTTCGGATCCTTTTCCGACGAAGCACGCAAGCTCTGTGTCTCGCAGTCAACCAGAGGGTAGCAAGAGATGGAGCAGAACTTCACGATCGCCCGCACCTCCACCAGACTTTGTGCAAACCCCCGCACCCGACTCCACCACCGGGTTCACGCCAGTCCAAGCAACATGGTTTGTTTTTCGCTATGCCGAATCCAGTACATACCAGTTACGGTCGGGTTACACCCCGCACCCAGATCAGGGCGGCGGCTCAAAGATGGACAAAGTTCCTATGAGATCTCTTCCGAGTCCGAAGGATTGCCTCCATCACCACGCCGACACACCGGAGGAGCCTCAGACGATCCAGGACCTCAAAGACACGCATCCACGGTCCGGAGGTAAATACTAGAAATATTCATGATGCACTCCACTCCTATGTACAGATCGCGATCGGTGCCACCAGAGTACCAAAGAGAGTTCATCGATATCCTTGCGCCGAGAGGAGCAACGCCCGCGCACAGAGAGAGCCTTTGGATCCACATGGGATATAATCCCGATTTGTAGGTTTTAAGCCGCCAGGGGGACCCCCCACTGTAAGCCGTTAATTTCCCAAGTCATTTTCCTTTTCCTTTCCAAAAAAAAAAAAAATGATAAAAGCAACAAAATATATTCCACTCTTTTTATTTGACATAAGATGGTGTAGGTTTCTCTTCGATGAAATGATGAATAGTTGCTCGTTTATGAATCATCGCTTGCACTTAGTTTATAACTTAGAATTCCTTGATGTTTAAGTTTGTTGGTCGATACTATCTTGTCTTAAAACTTGATAAACATGGGTTGCAAGAACATGATCCTTTTCTAAGTTATTGCGGATACGATATGGTATAAAGAGACTCTACTATAACTTTGTTCTTAGAGAACTTGACATCCTAAAACCCGAATCTAAAAAAAAAAAAAAAGAGAGAGAGATGAAAATGGACAAGTGTCCGAGGGCGAGTAGAGCCCACATCTCCAAAAAAAAGAGAGGAAATAAAAAGACACAAGTCTAGGGTGAGAAGAACCCACCTCTCCAAAAAAAGAAAGAGAGAATATCACACTCTCTCAAGTAAAAAAAAAAGAGAAGAGTATGCAATTACATACATATGCTAAATAAAATCCCGGATGCATAGTTACTCAATGTAATAAAAGAAGTAGTAGCTCTACTAAAACCGTTCTATCTTGCAATCGCCCAAGAATGTGGAAAAAATGTTATGAGACCCATATGATTCGAGTAATAAGGATAGATGAAAATTGCCAACTTATTTAAACAATAAGTGAACACTCTATTATAAACATGGTACACTTTGATTTATATCGGCATTGAAGCAACTCCCGATCATCAACCTAAATACTTAGCTATTTGCTCGGGGACGAGCAAAGGTTAAGTTTTGGGGAGTTTGTTGGCGGTCACTATCATACATCTTATACCGCCAACTTAGCTCTAATTAAGAGAGATGGAACACACTTATGTCAAATAAACGGTTACTACTCACCTAGTTCCACTTGTATTCGAGAATAATTGTTTTGCAGAACAAACAAAGAAACAGTGAGAGTACGCCAAATAAAGAGTAAAGTGCAAACTCAGGAAATGCGCTTTGACCAAGGGAACGTGGCGTGTGCCGAACCGAAGCAAAACGGACCAAACACCTCCGGAAGGTGACCTACACCGGGCCACCAGCCCCACACGGGAAGGATGGGTGCGGGCGGGCCAAACCCCGGGCCGCGACCGCCGTGGCGGCGTCGCCGCCCGCGAATGCCCGATCCCGCCGCGCCTTGTCTCCGTGTCGAAGCCGAGGAGCCGAGGCGGTGCATGGCGGTGCTTGGGATTTGGCGCCAAAACTCTCGCCAAAAACCACTTTCATTCTCCTATAAATAAGAGGCCACACCCCCTTCCAAAACACACAACACACACCCTTGAGCACTTCACTCACTTTCTTTAGTCCTAGTTGTAGTTTTGAGCAAGGTTAAGCTTCAAGGAGGGCTTGTCTCCTTGGAAGGATCTTTTTGGTAATATTAATATTATTATGGAGTTCCTTTCAATATTGAAGTCTTTATATTCATATTGCAATGCGCTCGAACTAGAGTATAGTTACCCTCATGTTATCTTATTAATGTGTGAACTATGATCTAGTTGACATGTTAGTAGATAGGACTTGGCTAATTATAGAATTAACCGTCATGTGTCGACTCGCTAGAGAGTGGTCGGTTTATGTAGATTATGATGGTTTGGTGTACCTTCGGGTTTACCTTTATCCTTGCTTGTTGATCCGTAGGGTCGGAGTCCCGGGGGGATTTAGGTAGTTTTCTATATACTTGGACGTGGTGTCCAGGTCTATAGTAATCATCAGAAATGTCGGCATCCCACGGTAGTGAGGTAGGGGTGGTGGTGACAGCCCTGTTCCGCCCATCGCATTCCTCCACGTTTGGATGTTGAGTTGGAGTTCTGAAAGTGTCCATCGGCTAGCAGACTAGCTGCGGGCATCTCCTCATCATATGATCATAATCCCATCATGATTTAGCCTCCTCACATGTTAAACTAGAGTTCACTCATGTGCAATATTTAGAACCACCTTCTCATTGTAGATTCTCTTTTATCCTTTTCTCTTCCTAGTGGTGTAGTAGCTTATGTGTGTTTGTCACTATCCTGAATATCATTCTTCTTACCCCCGCAATTGACTAATGGTTATTCATAAATACATTATGGATCATCATCATCATTATGCTAGCTAACCACACAAGTCCGCCTTCCCTTTGGGAAAATATAAATCACGATACCCGAATACCACGGGTGAAATGCTACAATGATAGATCCGCGCTTTGCGGATTGACTAAAGTAAACACATGAATCCATCTATCAACCGATATCTCTTAACGTCATCTCCGAGAATATTATTTATTCTTAGGGATTGCACTATGAAGTGCCAACAAGCATTTCGGGTGCCGTTACCGAAATGAGTTATTATCTATTTCTAGTAATGTCGTTAAGAAATATCAACAACCACTTGAAAGGTCCTAATGGCTAGGGGGTGGGGGTGAATAGCCTATTAAAAAAAAATCTTTCAACAACACTAAGCACACGGATTAGTAAATAAGATGGCGGGTTATTAAGCAATGCTACAAGCTATCTAAGCAAGCCACAAGTCAATTCTATTGTCTCTAATCCACTCAAGGGCTATGTCGCTAGTTTACTCCTAGGTGAACAAGCAAGTCTAACTAATTTACCAACTAGGAGCTAACAAGACTAAGCAACCTAGCACACTACTCAAGCTAAGCACCCTAACAAGATATACTACCAAAGTTATGCGAAGGAGTGCTAGAATACAATACCACCGGTGTAGTGTCGAGGTTGTAGCCAATCACCGTGTACAAGAAATCTCCAACGAGCAAGAACAAGTGACACGATGATTTTTCACCGAGGTTCACGTGCTTGCCGGCACGCTAAGTCCCCGTTGTGGCGACACACTCACTTGGCGTATGCTAAGCTTAATGGCCGGTGCCAAATCCCCTATGGGAGCTCAAGCAAACGATCACAAGAGAGGGTCCAACAAGCCACGAGCAATCCACTAGTGCTCCTTTCGCGAATCTCCCGCGGGGTAAGGAACGACCCCTCACAATCACCACCGGTGTGGCCTCAAACAAGCTCCACTTGAGCTTAACACCGCCTCTTGCTCCAAGCCGCTAGGGAACCCGGGCAAATTCCCAAGAAAACAAGAATCCCGCGGCTTCTCCAAGAATGAAGTGCCTCTAGATGCAATCACCAATGCAATGCACTTCTATCACTCTCAATCTCACCAAGAATTCGAGTTATGGATGGAGAGATGAGTGGAGAGGAGTCTCACAAGCTCACTAGCAAGTTAGAGTGTTCAAATGTGCAAGAGGGAGACTATGAAACCGGGCAAACCCATATATATAGCCTCCTCCACGAGATAGAGCCGTTAGCCATCCAAACGCTCTTTTCTGGGGTGACCCGACGCACCGACCGGAACCACTGGGGCCGGTCCGGTCCAAGCGTCCGATGCCGATGCTTCCCGGCCACTACCGACAAGCATCGGCCCCACGACCGACAAAGCTTCAACATGCGTCCAGGCCACGCTTCCGGTGCCGCCCGGTCGATTCCCCGGGTCGGTCGAAAAAACATGCTCTCGGAATTTTTGATCGGACTCACCGATCGAGCCACCGGGCAGCGCGTTCGGTCGCACTCGCGTTCGCCCGCCCGTCCGGGTCGGGTTTTCCAAATGAGCTCTTCATTTTGTTGTCGCCCTTTGCTTCAACCTTGCTTCGCGCCTCTGCCATGGGTTGCCAACACATCCAAGATGACCACGTTATCACCAATGTTAGCACGTCGAAAAGTTAGGCAAGATCGGTTAGTGCTCTCATGTCCTAAATGCAATATGCAAGTCAATTGGACCTAGAAGCACTTCACCAAAGGATTGTCGCGGCATTCCCTCTTGATAGTCGGCTATCTATCCTATAATGTGATCACACGCTCTATCGTGTCTTGATCACCGAAAGGAAAAACCCTATCAAGATACATTTGCCTTGATCTTCCGGGTTCCTCTCAAGCCGATCACCGAGCTTGACGATCCATCATGTCCACCATCATTGTCCATGTTCATGATCATCATGCTCCTTGTCATCACCCTAATCCTATCTCAAGTCATACACTTAGAGCAAAGGATTAGTTCACAAGTGTGTCATCAATTTCCAAAACCAAACATGAGATTTCAACACTGTTGGAGGGTCTTTTGGAACTAAATTGGTCTTTTAGCATCTTATTGATACTTTTAGTCCCTCTTTAGTCCCTATAACCAAACATGTAGTGACTAAAAAAATTTTAGTCCCAACTAAAAAAATTCTAGGACTAGAAAATCAAACATCCCCTTAGATCCCTATTTAATAAATCCAACTCGTGTCTTATTTTTCACCTAGATAACAGTTACTTCTAGCTTCAACTAATAGCTAGGCTGCTAAAAAAAATAACAAAAGATCTATTTTGATCCTCATTTAATAAGCCTCGCTAATGTCTTACCAACCATCAGTTCACAATTACTTCTATCAGTAGCCTTTTTGTTTTTACAACACTGGCCTAGCTAGTTTTCTCGTATGAGCCTTCAATAGATTTGGCTCATTCCGCCGAGCGTGTGGTACAATAGGCCGCTGCTGCTGAGCACATACTCCCTCCATCCACTAACAGTGTCGTTTTTTTGACTTTAGGCTAGACCAGTTGTTTTTTTTTAAAAAAATATAAATAAATAAATATTAAAGTATCTCTAATGATAAAATAAGTCTTAACAAACTAAATAATATTTATACACAAATTTTGAATAAGACGAGTGGTTAAATAAGATGACACGAAGTTCAAAATAACACTTCCAATGCGACAGATGAAGTAGGAATTAGGTCACTCACAATGCAGACTTTATATAGTCTAGACTATTTATTACCTCGAAGATATCATAGACTTTAAGTCTAAATAAAATGTAGGTACCGTTTGGATATAGACATTGGAGCGTGGAATTCGAATTGGCATTGGAGCACCTGAATTCCACTGTTTGAATGACATAGATATTGCTAGCTAGACATTGAGACCAATGCCAAACGGTATTCCACTTAACACAGCACTCACTCACGCAATGTCGAGCACTACCGCTCCGTATCTAGCGGAATAGCCTTACCTCTGTCTCTCGAGTCTGTCCCCTCCCTGTCTCTCGAATCTCTCTCCTTGCCTTCAGCGTGAAGCTCTGGTGGAGGGAAGGGCACGCGCGGATGAGGGCATGTCGGCGGCAACAGGGGTTCAAAGTGCACACACGGGGCTGTCCTCGTGGCTGCCCCCCTTCCTTCCTCCTTGCGGCAGGTGCCCCTCCTTCCTCCTCGTGGCCGATGTCGCCACCCCTTTCTTCATCCCCGTCCACCTCCTTTCGTGCGGCGGGCGTGGTGCAAGGAGGGTGTGCGTGGTAGCTACCGACCACGGAGGAGCAGCAAGAGCGGGAGGGTCTGTGCGGCAACCATCGATGGGTGTAGGGGCAAGATTCCATCAAGTAATTCTATCTACATCCAAACAATAGATTGACATTGTGACCTATTTTCAAAACTGGGCCTATTTGGCATCAAGCTCTCTAATACGGGAGCCTTAGAGTCTTAGTTTTTCTTCATTTCTAAACACAATGTCACATCAGTAAAGTAAATATGAAGATGAAAATAATAATTTATAGTAGAGTCAGTGCCCAGCGAAATAAGGAGACGGTTCTAGCCTGTAGGGCAGGTTAGACAAGCATCGTTTTGCTTGTGGCTTTGCCCTTTTCGCGCGTGATTTTTACAGTTACTTCACTTCGGCTCTTCGTGACGGTGGCCTCGTGCTTTTTTTTTTGGTTGGGGCAGCGGGCCAGCGGCATCACCCATCGCCCACATGGCTCACCAGGTCAGTACTCTAGGCACTCGAGCGGTCTAGCCTGAGTGGCCTAGGTATTGTGGGCCCAGGTGATATTGATTTGATTGGGTGGGACTGTGTATACTCCCTCCGTTCCACGGTACTTGCGATTTTTGACTTGCCTTATTCAATTTTTTTATATAAATTATAAAACAAACAAAACGTCATTACAATATCTTTAGTGATATAATAAGTCATAACAAAAGTGGTAATATTTATTAAAAAGTTGAATAAGACGAGGTCAAACACGATTTATATGAGTCAAAAGAAGTATTGTGGTGGAACGGAGAGTAGTTCGTCTCCGAGTACAATACTCCGTCCCTTCAACTCATTCGCTAAATAATTGTCGCTCTCGGTCCTTAAATAATTGTTGGTTCCACAAATTTAACTCAGTTTATAAAAAATATGTGCAGATTTATGTCTTCAATTAATTTTGTTAAAAACTAGATTCAAGTATTTTTCCAATAATACTAATTATATGGCATAGGTATTAATATTTTTTAATATAAAATTATTCAAAATTGTTTATTGGAAAAAAGACACACTTATTTATGGGGGAAGAGAGAGAAACAGTATCTCATTTCTTAGGCCAGTCTTGCACAATTTCATGACACGGCCTACTAAGACTACAAACTAGGTAAGGAAGGATGAGTTTTCATGGGGATGGAAGTCCTCGTCATTTGATGAAACTCCCTTATTTAATGACCATCAAGTCAGTAATTTTTGCCGATATGGTAGCTTATTTAATATGCATGACACTCCCATAAAACTTACGATGGGACTGGCCTTCAAAAAGATATGAAATGAAAGTTACGGGAGAGATTTAGGGCCTTTTTTTTGTCTCCTCATACACACGGATCGGTTTTGTCTTTTATGACAAAACAAATACGAAATCGAGAGAAGTCACGTTCTATGGCTCTTTTGATACCGTAGCTCGAAGCCAGAGTCCGAGAAGCAAAGCAACCAAACATGGCCTTAGTCTCCATCCTCAACCCTTTGAAGCTAGGAATAATTTTCATGCGGATCTCCACATCTCACATCGGACTCGCGGATGTCATATTTCACACGCGAGGTGGGCACCTAAAGTAGTGGTTGTTTCATTCACCAACCTAAACTTGTAAAGTGAACATGGCGTTTTTGCAAACCGTGAGATGAAACTTGTGACTAAGATTGGTCTTAGGGGACCATATGGTGCATCCTACCGATGGACACTTGCCATGTCTGTGACCATATGGAGAAGTGTGGGCATACATATACGTACAAGGCAATGGAGCACATTTCTTTCTTATAACTTACAAGAATATAGACTATGTATCTGGCTACATATTCACTTGGACTTGGTAACTACTATCAAACTTGGGGTATATGGCATATTTAACCAACCAGAGGACGAACCATGGAGCTTGCCTCCACTCACCCGATCTTCGCACCATGATCGACCACGGCTCTCAACAACACCATGAGAGCTATTCACTCATCTGAGGCGTCGTGTCCTCCTTGTGCTGACCACCTTTATGCACACCATGAATTCATAGACAACCATGTGCACCATGTACTCCTAACAATCCATGAATGAACAACCACCCCTCCATGGCAGCAATTGGTTCCAACTTGACCACGACGTGCGGGACCGGGAACACAATGCACCCTAGATTCACACCTCCTCCCGAACTGAATTAACATCCTCGTCCAATAAATCCGGTCAAATGAAATCCAAACTAAAATGACCACGTATTCAATCCCAATCCTTTGTGATGCCTAGAATACCCAATCCACTCACGCCACATCAATCAATCCGGTCAATTATCCAAATACTCCTATCTAATTGATGCCACGATGAGCTGGTGGGTGCGAGGGCTTATGACGGTGAAGGTGACAGCGTTTGTGAAGGGGACGGCCGCGAGATGGGCGGTGTGCCTCGTCTTCCTCTCGTCCGAGGTGGCCTTGTCCCAGGCATGGGAGCTCGGCGGCGTCCGCTGCGTCCGGCGGCCCTCGCCGTGGCTCGTCGCGGCGAGCGGCGCCGACGGCTTCGTGGTGAGGGCATGTCACGCCGTTTCACACATGCGGCGGTCGGGCGCGGCTTTCCGGCGTGGGCGGTGGTGATGAGCTCCGGCAACGATGGGCTTGACGGCAAGCGATTGGACGAGCTCCTTCCAACTCCCCCCGCTTCCTTCCCGGCGAGGCGAAGCCGGCGGGGGCTCCGCCCCGGCGGGCGGCGAGCCGAGAGCTCGCGTGGTGGAGCGGCGGCACGCGGACCGCGCCCGCCGGAGCCCCCAATCTCATGTCGCGAAAGTGGCGTCCTCATCGCGCGGGGGGAGCAGGATTCTACACCGGGCTCGCCGTGGGCCGGGGTTCATTGGACAAATCACGGACGGCCAAGGATGTGCAGGTGGTTGAATCCAATCCAATTCTCGTGTTTGGGTCTTGTGCAAATGGATATCCCCATCCAAACAACATCCATCCAATTAAATCCACAAACGAGTTTGATCCATTTATACTTTGGATGATCCCAATCCACTTCAAGGGAGGATTCACACCACAACTAGCCTCTAATCACTTGCGACATCACCGCGCCGCGGCACACCGACGCCAAGCGCACGATGACAGTTTGTCGTGATTTATTCTAATCTAACATAGTAATAATGCATCGTCTGTTCGGTTGGGCTTGAAGCCAGCCCTAACGGCGGTTGTTGCAGTTGCCTGCCAAACAGCTAGCCAACCTGTAGTGTCGCGGCCTCGTAAAAAATTGGGTGAGAACCCTAACGTTTTGCGATTATTGGCAGACATGTGGACCACTGTATCAATTGAACCACATGTATGGTAAATGAGATTGATTCACGGTCTCTAGCCTAGTGGTTAAAGCACTGAGTAACACCTAGAGACCCTAGGCCGGCTCTTCAAGGGAGCGAATTTAACTAGGTCCGTATTATTAAAAAAAATTAAAAAATAATTAGGTCTCGCATTATTAAAAAATTTTAAAAAAAATAAAAATAGGTTTGAATCCCGTGAAAAATTTAAATAGGTCTACATTGTTAAAAAATTAAAAAAAATAGGTTGGATTTTCCTTGCTGATTTCGGTCAAAAGATTGATTCACACAACAACTTCTTTTTCTTAGAGTTGCATTCACTCCAACACCATTTGTACCAAATTTATTCTCGTTTCACCCTTTCCGTCCCACTCCGCTTCCACATCCCAACAGGGCCCAGCCCAACAGGGCAACAGCGTCTCGGTGGTGATCAAACGGCCAGTGTAAAACAAAGCAGGAGACTTCTCAAGGAAGCTTCATCAACCAACCAATCCCCGAAAGCAGAGGGAGGCGCCTGCCGTTTCCTCTTCCTCTCCACTGCCTTCACTCACGCCTAACTCGCTGCGAGAAAACCCCCACCGCGGTCTGCGCCCCCACCGAAAACCCCGCCGCCGACCGCCGCGATGGCCGCCGCCGAGCACCCTCTGGTCGAGCAATCCACCGTCCCGGTCGTCTCCGACTCCGCCTCCGAACCCTACGTCCGGCCGGCCCTCTTCCTGCGGCCCCGCGCGGGGGACGGCGCCGCTCCCCCTGCTCCGCCCGGCGGCTCCGGCCCCGTCCCCGCCCGCCCGCACGGGATCGAGGTGGAGTTCCGGGGCTGGGCGGGCGTGCCCCGGCGCTGGCCGGAGTGGGTGGCCAAGCTCCGCCGGCGCCACGAGCCGCTGTGGCGGAAGGCCGGGATCCTGCGCGGCATCCTCGCCAGCACCTGCCGGGTCCGCCGCCGCCAACACGGGCGCCAGCTGCTGCAGCTCGCCGCCTTCTGGTCCGGCGACACCGGCACCTTCGTTTTTCCCTGGGGCGAGGCCACGCTCACCCTCGAGGACGTCGCCACGCTTGCCGGTCTGCCGCTCCTCGGCGGCCCCGTGCGCGCGCGCCCGTGTCGGACAGCCTCGTCAAGGATGTGGCCGCGATCCAGGCCGTCCGGGCGGTGCTGAACCGGAGCAAGACGAAGAAAGCCGACTACAGCTCGTGGGTCGGGCGCTTCGTCGACCGCGCGCCGGAAATGGAGGCGTTGCCGTCCGCGGCCGGTGCCGCCGACGGCGAGGCGCGTGAGCTGGCCGAGCACGGCGCCTTCTCTCCATGTGGCTGTCTCTCTTCGTTCTCCCGGGCCCGCCGTTCGACGTCGTCCGCCCGGAGGTGCTTCCGCTCGCCGCCCGTCTGGCGCGCGGCGAGCGTGGCGCTCGCGCCCCGCCGCGCTCGCCGCCACCATCTACCACGACCTCTCCGCGCTCAAACGCCGCATAACCTCGGGCAAGGAAAACGAGCCCTTCGTAGTCTCCGCACCAATGCACATCCTCCAGCTCTGGGTTTGGGAGCATTTCACCCAGCTCCGCCCTGAACCAGTGGGCTCCTCTGCTCCTGGTGATCCTGACATGCCAAGGGCTGTCCGATGGCACAAAGCTGGAAGAAAGCTGAGCTCCAAGGACGTGCACGCAGTGTTCATCTCACCAAAGGAGTTTCAGTGGAGACCATATGGAAATTGCGGTTTGTTTGGTCTGCAGCCCGAGATGGGTGGTTTTCCGCTCCACGGTCAGGATATAGCAACAAATGAAGCGCTATTGTCCTTGGCGCGTTGTTTGCACGCTTGTGAGCTCGTGGGCATGAACTGCATTCAGCAGTATAGTCCTCATCGTGTTGCAAGGCAGCTCGGCTTCGATCAGGACATCCCTGGTACAGTTCCCCGTGCAAGCTCAGGTTGGGAGAAAGCATGGGAGTCATACAACATAGAGGCCAAAAGCTCTGCATTTATCTTTCCAAATCACAAGCCCGGTGTGACGGTTCAGTATGCAAAGTGGTGGAAGCCTTACCCATCAGCACACGGTAGTGCCATTGGTGATGCTAGTGCCATTGGTGATGCTAGTGCCATTGGTGATGCTGCAAAAGGCGAAAAAGAAGGCCATGATTTTGTTAGTTCAATGAAAAGAAAAATGGAAGGGGTTCTTGCTGGAAATTCTAGCAAAAGCTGCGTCTGCGTGTGCGCACTGCTACCGGGGGCCGCCCGCCGAATACACCAGTGGGAACTAACGTCTTCCCTTCCCAGTCCCTCAGGCAGCCATGCATCGATAAGACGAGCTGCAGCAGCGCCAGGGCTTATTCTCCGTGCGTGTCCACCCCACCTAAGATCTAGAGCTATGTCCGCCACTGGGATGCCTCAGGTAGCGCCAGATGCAGACGATGATCCACGTGATCACATTTCTCTTTCTGAAAGGCTCAACAGCATTACTAAGATGCAGAAGCAGGGTGCTGTGACTACTGTAAGAAATGAAGCCATTGAGCTGGGACTGAGGTTGTTATGCTTCCAACACATGAAGACGTCGTGGTGATCAGTGATGATGATGAGTGTGATAAATCAAGCAGCAAGGGACATGAGGTGAGTTCAATGCATCTGAAATCTCATATGTCAGGGGGCAAAAATGTCCCTTAAAAGAGAGCGAAATGAAGATACCATGCTGGTTGATGCAAGAAACGACGAGCAAGACAGCCAAGTTTTGAAGAAAGTGGCCACACAAGGCAATTTCAGTGATATCGTTGAAATCAGCGATGATGAGCTTGATGAAGAAACAAGCAAGAAAGCTTTGGTGTTTGTTGAAGCAACGAGCAAGGGAGATACATTGAGTACCATGCGTCTCAAAACTCCCGAGATGGAACCAACACAGACCATCTTACAGGAGTGCAATGAAGAAAAGCAGGTGGTCAGGGAAACAAATGACGAGCGGGACAATGGAGTGATGGAAGAAGGCATGGTGCAAAACAGTTATGATCATCAGCTTGCAAGTGTTCAAGATGACACAACTCTAAAGCGACAGCCAGATGTATTAACTCACGCTGCTACTGTTCAAAACCAATGTTGGTCTCTTACAAGGACCAACCAAAGAAATGGATACATGCATTGCCACAGGGGATGTTGGCAATATCGACAAGGTGCCCAATGAAAATAGTGGTTCTCTGAATTTCGTCGAAAGGAAATGAAGATATCTTAGTGTCAAACCATGAATTAGAACATCCTATGGAACACTCAACAGGAGCCAGTAGTAAGAAATCAGGTATAAGAATTTTGCTGATGCAGCAGCCATACACTCAAATTAGCTGAAATGAAAATCAAATCCCAAATTAAAACTTTGTCTGTGCCTCTTTTTTCGTTTGCAGGAAACAATGAGAGATTCTCTAGCAGGCTGCTACATGGAAATGGAAATATTAAACTGGTTAGCCAAGAAGTTTGTACTAAAACAATTTACTATCTTAGTCGGTCTGGTCGGTTGGAAGAAGCTTGGGACAATGATGATCCAAATACCCTACCAAGAAGGGCAGTTGGTACGATGGAAATGATACAAAAGCATCTGCAATTAGACGAGCGAAATGGCTGAGTTGAAGAAAAAGATCGATACTCTGAAGGAAGAGATTCGGGCGCTAGAGGCAGCTGAGGAGAATGACAGGTGCGAGCTTATCTGTGTCTTTCTGATGTCCATCTTGATCTTCCCATGACCTGAATGTGAACCTGCAGTGCTATTATTGCTTGAAATAAAATGGATTTTGGAAAAATATTTTTTTTTTTCTCAATAAAAATTACTGGATTGTGTTGATACATATTGTACATTATTTCAGTAAGGTTGGTTAATGTCTCTGTGCTACATCATATATATTTTCAAAATGAGTGGGTCATCGGTATTATATTTGGACTGATACTGACTATTGCTAGAACTTTTTATCTGCTTGTTGAAAATTTTTCCCTTATATTTGTAGCTGAATTGAAGGATGCTAATGTAATTTATTTATTTGAAGACCTCTTAATCAAACTGGGTTGCTGTAAATTTTTGACGATTTGAAGTGTCAGCTTATCATTGTCAACTATGAACTAGGGTGCATGTCGCCAAATGATGGTTTTCAACTTCATACACTGACCTTCAACTACTAGATTTCAACTGCTACTAGTTTCACTTTTTAGTTGAGGATAGAGAAACACTGGTCTTAGAATATCAAAATCCCTGATACACTAACAGAAGTGATACTGTATGAAGTGTCAGAAAAATATCAAAATATTTTTATATGTCGCAGCTGTTGTAGGACAACTCTATGAACATTTGCTGCCATGGAGTATCTTACAGTTACATACATGAGTGAATGATCATTTAGCACAATTCCATGACGACTGCAACTTGTATTTTTCTGCACCCTCCATTCATCTCCGAGATATCTTACTTGTGGTCCTGTGCTGAATATAGTCTCTGGAGCTGCAGGACATGTCTGAGAACCGGAGCATGACCATTGTAGTGCACGAGAGCCTCGTCTCAGCCTTGGCCTTGTCAAGCTCTGGCCTGGTTGCTTCCACAAGCCATCACAATGCCAAGCTGTGGAGATGAGCTCGCCTTCAGTCTTGGCGCTCCCTGGTGCTAATTACGGTTGGACGCTCAACCCTTTTGCTTTTGGCACCATCAGCTGCCTGCTGCTCAGCTGTGCTGCTGGTGTGTTGCAGTAGCACTAACGATGGTGAGCTGGTGACTATGTATATATACTCTATTGCCTACTGAACATGTGGCCGGGGAAGTAGCATGTAGTAAACCCGGAAGAAGTGGTTTAGCACTAGCTTTTGTATAGGAAATTAGAGCACGGGTTATATTAAGTATCGAATGTCTGTCACTACTCACTATCTGACATCTGAAATGGCCATGGCTTGAAAGCTTTTGCAACTCGGCTTCGGAAAGGGATCATCTGTGCTTGTGGACTTTGTGACATCTGAAATGGCCATGGCTTGAAAGCTTTTGCAACTCGGCTTCGGAAAGGGATCATCTGTGCTTGTGGACTTTGTGACGTGTGTGATGTGTGTTGCATCTAAAGCAGATGCTGGTACCATAAAGGTTGTTAAATTTATTAAGCCCCTTTGTTGTTGAAAAATTGGGTAAGGCCTAGCTTTTTGTATGATTTGGTCGGCATTTGAATAGTAATGACCTGGGATGTGAGACTTCGGTTGTACTCCCTCCCTCCATTCCAAATTATAAGACATTTGATTTACCTTTTTGGACCCTAGATTTGATAACTTGTTTTATTTAAAAGGTGTGCAACTATTGTCAAATTGAAGTCATTTTTGAAGAACTTTTATTAATAAAGCAAACCACGATAAAAGATGTGAAATTTTGTAAAAATATGATGAGTGGTCAAACTTAGAGGTAAAAGAATCAGTCGTCTTATAATTTGGAATGGAATTAGTATTTAAGATGTGTTTTCTTTTATGGTATTCTATAGATTTGAATCTGGTTTGTCTGATATGGCATAATGGCATTAAAATGTGATGGTATTGATAATTGATGGAAGACCTATGTATTGAATATTCTATTGGAAAGCATATGTTGGGCTTTTTTTGTTTTCCAAATTGGCTGGTATGAGAAAAATGTAGCCTAGAAAAAATTCGTCATGGGCCAACCTATAAAAAATGGGTGCAGCTATATTACGGCTAGTACAGCCTACCGTACGGTGAGTCCATTTTCAGTAAAAAGAGCAACTTTTATATTCCTTTTTTCGGCAAGCTGCTAATGATGCTGGCCATGGCTTGTTGGTGCACATAACAAAATTTTCCTGCCATATGTAACTGAGACTAGTATGTGCATTAAAATCCTTAGAAAGAAGTATCTAAATGATAAGGGTTTCTGTCAAAACAAAAAAAAGGGGGCTTCTCAATTTTGGCAAGGGCTTCATGCTGAAAGAGAGTGGTATGAGAAAGGAATGGTTCATAATGTGAACAGTGGAGTCCAAACCAGACTTTGGATGGATGTATGGTGGGGAGAAACCACTCCAAAAACTCTGTTTCCAAAGCTCTTCAGAGTCTGTCATGACCAAGACATATCAGTTAGAGCTGCTTATGACCTCAATTGGAACCTAAGCTACAGAAGGGGGTTTGGAGGAGAAGAAATCCTAGAATGGAATAATCTGATGACTATTCTTTCTGGGATAACTTTGACAGTTGACAGAGATTTGGTTACTTGGAAACTACAAAATTCAGGAAAATTCACAACTAGATGTGTATACAGACTGATCACAGACCCAGGGGTAGTTGACACCCAGATGATGGAGGTTTGGAATTCAAAAATACCTCTGAAAGTGCAGATTTTCATCTGGATGGCCTGGCACGATAGAGTTCAGAATGTCCAACGGCTGAGAAATCATAGTTGGGATGAAGCTTTAGGATGCAAATTTTGTGAAAAGGAAGAGTCGATTGATCATCTAATCCTTCAATGCCCTATTGCAAGGGTGATTTGGTGTTGGGTGAGAGATTGCCTGGGTTGGGATAGCAGTCCTATCTCTGTTACCTCCTTTAATGACAAACTTGCCATAGTTAGGAACAGAGAGGATGTGGGGGTCTGGTGGTGGTTATTGGGGGCCATCGGGTGGACCTTGTGGAAAACTCGCAATGACCTTGTTTTTTTTTCTAACATTGTTCTTAAAAACTCGAAACAGGTGGCTTTCAAATGTGTGGGGCTGATCTGATGAAGCAATGGTTAATCATGGACAAGAAGGAGACGAGCAAGAAGGAGGAATGGCTGGAGAGACTGAAGATGGGTCTGTCAAGGTGGTGATCTGTACTCAAGCCAAGTGAAGGATGCGGTGTCTTTTCAACGCCTTGAAGCAAGGAAGGGGCGTGGGAATGCTGTTATTTTGGCAAGCTGAAAACTGTGATTCGTTTCTTTCTTTGTCTGGGGTATGGTTATGGTACTGAACTGTATGTTTGAGGGCGTCTATGTAAGCTGGTAACCCCAGCGTATTGTTACCTGACATTTTCAGCTTTCAATATAAGCTGGGCCTTAGGCCTTTGATCTAAAAAATGTAACCGAGACTAGTCGCGCCATGGTGATCATGACATGCCAAGGGCTGTCCGATGGCATGAAGCTGGAAAAAAGATGAGCTCCAAGGACGTGCACGCAGTGTTCATGTCACCAAAGGAGTTTCAGTGTTCATGTGCATGTCACCAAAGGAGTTTCATGTCCGACCTGTGTGATCTTTGGCCATTCATAATTTTGAATCTCTTATTTGTGTTCAATCCAATTGTCATGGTGGATACCATTAGGATCACTTGCACTGTCTTTAGCAATATCAACCAATGGTGAGGAGGATGTTTATATGAGACAATTAAATCCTTCCTGTGAGGATCGATCTTTTGCCAAGCTATGTTTGTAATAAGGATCGATCTTTTGCCAAGCTATTTTTGTAATAAGGATCGATCTTTTGCCAAGCTATTTTTTGTAATATGCTTGATAAAGTCTCTTTATGTTTTAAACACAAGTGCCAATAGCTTGAATTTCTTGGATATATATTCTGAACAAGCGAGCTTTATGATTTTTCTAGTAAAAGCTATGTGCGTAGACATAATATATATATATATATCTATAAAAATGAAAGAAACAATTGCATTTATTTTTAATATTATATTAGCTATAAATAAATGAATAAATAAATAGATATAATACCGATATAGAATTTTTTAAGACTTGACTTCTATAAGTGTTGCGATGTTTTAGAGGATAGTAGAAATACACAAAAACATAACAATATGATACGACCAGTACTCCTTCAGCCCTAAATATAATGACATCTGTTATTTTGGAACGGAGGGAGTAGACTGGATTGAAACTACTGGATTGAAACTACTCAACCGAGGAAGTCCTATACTCTGCTACCGATATACACTTCCTATATGAATATGAATGAAATAGCCGGCACCCACAGTAAAGCCGTTCTAATCTACTTTCAACGCAAATTATTTTATGTTAGGCAACACTTAACCTCTTGCTAATTCTACATCCCAGCTCACATGTCACATACGACTACAACGGTAAAAAAGAAATTAAAGGTGGTTCTGAGTTCTCAGCTCACCAGCCAGCCATGTCAAGGTTGCCAGTACCTGTTTTCCTTCGATATATAGCCGCCAAAGCCCAAAGCCAGCGTTTCCACTCCATTCCACCGTTCACGCGCTCCTGCTGCATTGGCTCTCGCTCGCTCTCGCTCACCACACCAACCCCACGACCGCGTGGCTGCCCCCCCACCGAAAACCCTGCCGCCGACAACCGCGATGGCCGCCCGCAGTCCTCTGGTCGAGCGATCCACCGCCGCCTCGCTCGTCTCCGACGCTGCTGACGCCAACTCCAAACCCCACATCCTGACGGCCTTCTTCCTGCGTCCCCGTGCGGGGGACGGCGCCGCTCCCCTGCTCCACCCGGCGAACCCGGTGCTTCCCCATCCGCCCGCACGGGATCGAGGCGGAGTTCAAGGGCTGGGCGGGCGTGCCCCGACGGTGGCCGGAGTGGGTGGACAAGCTGCGCCGTCGCCACGAGCTGCTGTGGCGGCAACTCGGTATCCTGGACGGCATACTCGCCAGCACGTACCGGG
>JADLZK010001284.1:0-63940 GCA_015847255.1 Hyparrhenia diplandra
TATGCTTGACGGGTTACTTTGAAAAAACTCGACCTGCAGGGGCAAGCCGCTCCCCAGGCATTTGGCGCTGCGGTGCCTGGGCCGTCGCGGCACTCGGAGATGCACACACACGACACCAGGCCAGACCAGACTTTAAGAAGGAGACCTTCTCACAGGCGAGTAAAACCCCGAACCCCCCGCCCCCAGCCCGACACAGTGAGACATTACCCGTGAGATGGGCCGATCTCAATACCTGTGCTTTGGCACCTGGGGCAAGCGAGGGGATTTTTTTAACCACAGCCTGAAAATTCGCTCCCACGGGGAGTCGAACTCAGGACCTGTGGAGTGCCGCCGGAAAGTCGTAACCGCTAGGCCAAGCATCCTTTGGCCTTGACGGGTTACTTTGATTCCCCTGGACGCTGAATACAGCTCTCTGTTCTCAACAGTATACGAATTGGCTTGTAGTCCAATGGTAGGACGGTCCAGTGGGACGCTACCCACCAGGGTTCAAATCCTGGTGCTCACACCTTTTCTTGGGAATTTTCCCAGGATTTTCCGGCGTTATGCATTAAGTGGTAAGCGACGTTCCCGTCGACGACGAGGCGCCTACGGTGACTTCGGGAATCTCCAGATCTGCCGGCTGCCCAGTCCTTCGGAGGTGCTCATAGGGGTAGGGTTTGCGTGCGTGTGTTCTACCAATGTCAAAAGAAAAGCCCCACGTATTTGCCCATACTAGAGTTCCCAGCCAACCAAACAAGGACAAAATGAGAAAATAACATTAAGCACCATGGGAGTAATAAATGAACCCACAACAAATAAAATTACAAAACACAGAGTACATTAACCGTTACAAATTACAGAGTCCAGGTTTGTTCTCACTTCTCAGCACACTGGTTCATAACTCCATACACATATAGCCTGGTTTCATGGCAACCTGAAACCGCCAATTATTAACACACATACAGAACCCAAACATGTCAAACAAACCAGCAGAAATATGACATGTCCCTTGGCAAACATTATCAGAAGAAAGCAAACACACTCATCACAAAGCACGATACAATAACTCACTGAGATGGATGGAATGGAGAGGGCAACTTAGTTGTTTCCTTGGCACAGAGCTCTGGATCTGAAACCAAACTGATCACTTGAGGTAGCTTTCAATGATATGTTTCTTCCGTGATACAAACTCCGGTGGCGCCACATGCATGTAGTAGTCACTCTGCTCTGGTAGCTTCAACTGCAGCCTGTTCCACCACTCACGCTCTCCGCTGACTTCCACCTTAGACCTCGGATATTCCTTCTTCAGGAGTGGGAGGTGTCCAAAGGATCGGCAGCCCCGGACAAAGAGCATCTCCCAATTTACCATTTCAAACTGAAATGTAACATCATCATGGATGTGCTGCAGTTGTGGAAGCTCCTGGAGGTAGATCCTTTTGATGTTTGGGAGTGGAGAAGGTGCTACCTGATATTGAGGTTGTTTGTAGAAAATTGTCTTGAGGTTGGAGCAGAAGAGAATCACCAGAGTCTCCAGAGCAGGTAATGATAAACTACATGGGAACATTTTCTCCAGCCGTGGGCAGTGCTCCAGGTGAATGTGCTTTAGTAGCTTCAGAGTGAGCAACTGAGAATATGACAGGACACTAGGCTCCACCACACATAGTAGGTTATTTAGATCGAAGACCTGCAGTATCTGTAAGTATGGTAAAGCCTCTGAGCCATATGACCCCATCAAAAATACTACTTCCATTTGGTGGCAGCGCTGGAGCTGGCATTCTTCAAGCTCATTAAGATTGTAATTGAGGTCTGTGAGGCATCTGACAAAATTATCATCTGTAATAAATATTGATTTTGTCACAGAGAGAATATGCCTTAAGCCATTTGGATACTGATTCACAGCTGATATCTCAACATTACGTTGCATTGGCTGAAGCTTCATCATGGGCACAATGCTAGTGGCCTCAGAATACTGGACATCACCATATGTTGAATGCCTCTGCATCCTGGTATGTAGCCCAACTTCATTGTGTCGTGGCTCCTTGCCTCTCACACTGCATGGTTTAACTTGGACAGTGAACGACTTAAGAAAATGTCCTTCCTTGACTAACTTGTTGGTAGCATCTGCACTGAAGCTATGAAACATTCTGGGGTCGTTTATTTTGATATGAGCTGTATCTGTAGTTTCCTCTTTGTGCTGCCCATCTCCATGAGTTAATTTCTGCTGGCAGAACATCTTTGGAATATGATTATCATCATTTGCACAGTGATCCAAATAGAAAACTTTAGGAAACCGGACCAATTGATGCCATGGGAATCTCTTGAAACAAGGGACACCAAGAAGAAGCAACATGTTGAGTTGTGGTAGGTTTGGGAGGTTGTGAGGGACCTCCTCAATAGCAGTTCCAGAAAGATCAACATCCTCCAATGCTGTAAGATCTTCACTAAAGTTGACAGATTTGAGCTTGCTGCACCCACACAAAGACAGGCACCGAACCCATGGTCCAGAGATTGAGAAGGTTCTCAGATTTGGGTGCCCAAGGATCTTGATATCTTCGAAGCCCTCCCATGTCTGTACATAAAGATTTTCAAGGAATGCTAATAGTTCCCAAAGATTCTGAAGTGTTAAGCTAATGCAATTAGAAATATGTAGCTCTCTGAGGCATTTGGCTTCAGACAAGGACCTTGGGAGTGACATCAATAGCATGTTATTGATAAGCTTGAGTGTATGGAGGCTTTGCATTGCTTTGAACAAGTCCTCTGGAAAAGAGGTAATCTGAGTCCCCTCGACATGAAGAACCAACAGATTTAACAGTTGAACAATGGAAGAAGGTAACTCTCTGAGATTGGTGCAATTTCCAAAAATGAGCTCCTCAAGGCTTAACATTTCACAGAAGAATTCAGAAGGCAGGGTGGTGACCTTTGAGCCTGATAGGTCGAGGTAGTGCAGACTGCTCTTGTTACTGCCATCTTGTTGTGTTAGCTCAATCAAGGGAACCCCATTCATATCTAGGACTTCAAGGTTTTCAAGATCAGCAAGTGGTGATGTTTGTTTGTCAGAACTAGATGGTGGTGGAGATAAGGTGTCTAGTTGGGAGCAGCCTCTGAGCGATAGCATGTAGAGATTCAGTAGATTGGAAAACCAAGGAGGAAGTGAATTTATGGGTGTGTAGGACAAATCAAGGACACGGAGGTGTGGGGTGAACAATTTATTTAGACAAAATGCTGATATATTTGAGCAGGCTCTCAAAATAAGGGTTGTCATCATTGTATGCTCTGCTTTCCTCGGATTCCAATCCCAGCTTACATGCCTACCATCATCATTCATAAATGAGACCCATCTTAGTTGGTTGCTCTTGTTCAAATGAGCATTGAGTTCATCTTCTTTGAGGCATGGGACATCCTCAGCTAACTTTGACACACCAGTGACGGCATAATGCGAGGAGGATGGTGCAGAAGTAGTTTCCTCACTTGATGAAGTGCTTCCTGCTGAGGTAGAAACAGAGTAGATTGGCAGCAAAGAATATTCCTGCAAGGTTTGAATCACGACCTTTCCAGCTTCATATGCAGACCTGTAGTAGTTGCTCTGTTTCTGGCTGGTGCCTGGTGGCGTATTGGTGATGATCGCTATTGAGAAAATCAGGTCCTCAGCCACCCAACAGCGAACCAGCTCATCCGAGGAAACAGAGGAGGCCTGACGTGCAGCAGCTCCTTCTCCATGCCGGGGATGGTAGAGGATACCATAGTACAGGCATTGCTGAGCTACGTTGAGCCAAAACTCCACAGGGTAGCCTTTGTCCTGGAGTGCCATATAAATGCATCTAGCTGCATCCCGTAAGGCCTCCTTGATCAACACACTCCAATCTCGGCTACGGAGATTATCAAAAGGTGGTGCATAGTAATATTCCTCAATTAAATGAGTGTCCATGCCACGTGCAACTTGTTGAGTTGTGGTAGGTTTGGGAGGTTGTGAGGGACCTCCTCAATAGCAGTTCCAGAAAGATCAACATCCTCCAATGCTGTAAGATCTTCACTAAAGTTGACAGATTTGAGCTTGCTGCACCCACACAAAGACAGGCACCGAACCCATGGTCCAGAGATTGAGAAGGTTCTCAGATTTGGGTGCCCAAGGATCTTGATATCTTCGAAGCCCTCCCATGTCTGTACATAAAGATTTTCAAGGAATGCTAATAGTTCCCAAAGATTCTGAAGTGTTAAGCTAATGCAATTAGAAATATGTAGCTCTCTGAGGCATTTGGCTTCAGACAAGGACCTTGGGAGTGACATCAATAGCATGTTATTGATAAGCTTGAGTGTATGGAGGCTTTGCATTGCTTTGAACATGTCCTCTGGAAAAGAGGTAATCTGAGTCCCCTCGACATGAAGAACCAACAGATTTAACAGTTGAACAATGGAAGAAGGTAACTCTCTGAGATTGGTGCAATTTCCAAAAATGAGCTCCTCAAGGCTTAACATTTCACAGAAGAATTCAGAAGGCAGGGTGGTGACCTTTGAGCCTGATAGGTCGAGGTAGTGCAGACTGCTCTTGTTACTGCCATCTTGTTGTGTTAGCTCAATCAAGGGAACCCCATTCATATCTAGGACTTCAAGGTTTTCAAGATCAGCAAGTGGTGATGTTTGTTTGTCAGAACTAGATGGTGGTGGAGATAAGGTGTCTAGTTGGGAGCAGCCTCTGAGCGATAGCATGTAGAGATTCAGTAGATTGGAAAACCAAGGAGGAAGTGAATTTATGGGTGTGTAGGACAAATCAAGGACACGGAGGTGTGGGGTGAACAATTTATTTAGACAAAATGCTGATATATTTGAGCAGGCTCTCAAAATAAGGGTTGTCATCATTGTATGCTCTGCTTTCCTCGGATTCCAATCCCAGCTTACATGCCTACCATCATCATTCATAAATGAGACCCATCTTAGTTGGTTGCTCTTGTTCAAATGAGCATTGAGTTCATCTTCTTTGAGGCATGGGACATCCTCAGCTAACTTTGACACACCAGTGACGGCATAATGCGAGGAGGATGGTGCAGAAGTAGTTTCCTCACTTGATGAAGTGCTTCCTGCTGAGGTAGAAACAGAGTAGATTGGCAGCAAAGAATATTCCTGCAAGGTTTGAATCACGACCTTTCCAGCTTCATATGCAGACCTGTAGTAGTTGCTCTGTTTCTGGCTGGTGCCTGGTGGCGTATTGGTGATGATCGCTATTGAGAAAATCAGGTCCTCAGCCACCCAACAGCGAACCAGCTCATCCGAGGAAACAGAGGAGGCCTGACGTGCAGCAGCTCCTTCTCCATGCCGGGGATGGTAGAGGATACCATAGTACAGGCATTGCTGAGCTACGTTGAGCCAAAACTCCACAGGGTAGCCTTTGTCCTGGAGTGCCATATAAATGCATCTAGCTGCATCCCGTAAGGCCTCCTTGATCAACACACTCCAATCTCGGCTACGGAGATTATCAAAAGGTGGTGCATAGTAATATTCCTCAATTAAATGAGTGTCCATGCCACGTGCAACTTCAGTGTGTCTGCTATTTTCCCAGACATCCTTGGAAGTGGCCGAGATGAGCCACCGCCGGTTTTTGAATAGCGTTGGATACCACCGCCGGCCCATGATGTCAGCCAACACGGACAAGAAGACTGGAACATGCAGGTTTTCTACGGCCAGCAGATGCGTCTTCTTCCCTTGTAATGCTTCTCCAATCCTCTCTGGTAGTATTGGATAATGATAAGGTTGACGGTCATAGATAGGATCCATCCGTACAGATTGATCTGATGCAAACCTGTCAATGTACCACTGTCCACAAGCCTGGAGCATCAGGTAGTCAGACATTTTGCCGTAGGCAAAGTAGCTCTCTTCTGCGGCAAGTCGCTTGACCTCCTGAAGCTGATTGCTGTCATCACGCATCAGTATTTCTTTGAGGACCTCAAACGCCAACCGATGTTGGGATGTACTGCTGCTTGTAGCTTCAGCGGGTGGGAGCCTCAGGTGCGTAATTTGGTCAAAGGGCCCATATAGTACCTTGCTGCCGTCGACCAAGAGCCTGGTGAGAGTGGGCACAAAGGAAGCTGCAGGTCCAATTCCGACGTTCCATACCACCCGGTGCTCCCCGGTCCATTCCAAGACCTTCTCCTCCAAGGCTGCTAGTTCAGACCATTTGGCATAATCCCCGAGCCTCGGAGAGAATACTAGTTCAGAATGCCTGGAACATAAGGCCTGGTCAGTGCTCGCTCAAGATGTAGATGTGCTTATTATATAAACAGAAAGGTGAAAAAGTTTTCGAGAATGTAGTGTCCAAGTTCTCGTATATCGGTCTATTTCCCTTACGAACCACACATAGAAAATTCATAAGCTGCTTGCACTGTTCGAATCATATTGAACAATAATGTTCTTTTTCTGGTCATTTGGATCATTGTTTAGCAATTAGCAAAACGATGTCTGAACCAACCCGTCTGTTTCTGGTCATTAATCATTAGGGAAGTTGGGGACAATAAGACTGCACTGGACACTAGCGATGTAGAGAACGAGGGACACGCAACATATATCTGGCATGACCATATATATTTATTTACCAAATGTGCAAGTGGAACTGCTTGTATGTACGCATTAATGGAGCCTTCACATTAATTGCTACCAGACATGTCAGCAAAAAGATAAATACTAGAAAGTAGTACTACAATAACAAAAAACATTTTGCGTTTGATCTAAATAAAGATGGCAGCGGGTCAGGTTTAGACCCGAAACCCGTGGGTTTCAGACCCGGTGGGGGCAGGGGCGGGTGCAGTTTTCGCCCTATGGGTTTGCGGGTTTAGGTACCCGAAACGGGATATGGGCGGGTGTGGGTTTTAGATCATCCCCGCGGGTGCCCATCGGGGACCTGAATAGGTAGGATACAAGTGAAGAAGGAGCCCAAGTGCTGCCCCATTTGCCTTTAACCCTATACCCTACGTACTCTGAAGTCCAGAAGACAGACGATTCAATGTGCCATGTTTTAATCGCAATCATCTATAATAGCCATTGTATGTGCCATGTTTTTAAAAAAAAATATCGGAATTTCTAAACATCTTCTAGGAGATTTCTTTGGCTGTTATCTTCCACTTTTTGTGTGGATGTGATCTTTGTCAAGATTTGTGCTCCCTCTTCTGGCCATAACGGCATCACCTCGACCGCTTCCTTAGCTCCGCTGCCCCTCCTGGCGCTGCTCTCCCTGAAGTCACCCCTGCATGACCCGGCGGGCGCAGCCCCTTGACGTACGCTGCCATGGCGTCGGCTTGCGCGACGCGGTCGCTGGCGCCGCCGTGGTGCGCGTGGCTGCGGGTGTCTTGCGCGACCCGGCCATGGGAGACATCGCCGGGCAGGGGCGAAGCTACGTTTTGCTATTGGGGTCAGCTGACCCAGTAAATTTGTGCAAACTTAATGAAAATTACTGTTTTGCACTGTTATCTAATGGCAAAGACCCCAGCGCGAATTACATTTGACCCCGGCACCATTTTGGCCTGGCTTCGCCACTGTCGCCAGGCTCAACCTTTGCCGCCGCAACCTCTGCGACACCTTCTTGGCCACTACGGCCAGGCTGTTGGCACCCACGATCAAGTTCGCGGGGAGTTCCCCACGGTGGTGTTCCAGCTCCGGCAAGTGCGGTCGCTCGACATCAGCGACAACTTCTTCAATGGCACTTTTCTGCTTCGTTGTTCCGCTGCTTGGCTAATTAGGAACAACCAATGTTATTTCTTCATTCCGTTTTTTCATTTTGTTTTTTATCATTCAGTTTTTATTTTCTATATATATGCGTTGTTGTCTAAGTACGTGTTGTACTTTCCTTTTATTATTTCTTCATTACAGATTTTGATTTTCTGTGTGTGTTGTGTGGTGTAGCTGTGCTGTAATTTTTTTTTTTGACGTGGTAAATTTTTATTTTCTGAAAGCGGAAGATAATGAACATCAAAATCTTGCAAAAGCAGTCATGGTACGTATATGTAGTGTATTTTCTTTACTTTTGTTGTCCTATGTGACATGTAATGTGGCAAGTTTTGATTTCCTGAAAAAGTCGAAGATATCAAACAACAAAATCTTCCGGGAGATGTGTAGCTAAAATATTACCCACGTTTGCCATTATCAAAGATACATTAAGTAAACCCTCCCCATAATTTTGCATACAAATTAACCTCATCCGTCAATGTCAAACAAAATTTAGAATAAACCCCTACATTTGTACCTAAATTACCATCATCGACCATCCTAAAAACTCTATAATAATTTGTATTTAAATTAATCATGTATGCTACTGTCAGGGTTGAGTACCCCGGGTTTCTCAAGACCTGGCATAAAGAGCGGCTAGTAGTAGGGTTTTGGTGATTAATGACTAAACAATATTACTATGACCATCGTGTGTTCTGTAGAGGCAATATAAGTTAGGTCATGATAATGGTGATTGATTGGGCACTTATGATTTTCATGCCCCTATTGACGGTATTCAATTTCGGTTTTCAAAGGATGGATGTGAAGATTAAGGATTGACTAGTTCTAAGTGTCATTGGAGTTGAGGGACGCTTAGATTAGTTATCAGATCTTTGTTTTTCCTTTGGCCATACTATAAGGGAGTGTAACACTCTTAATTTTGACCTAGTGTGAAAATCACCAAAGATTTGAACTTTTAAAACTTTGCCTAAAACAAATAAATAGGAGATTAGTTTAGTATAAATAGATTGACATAGAAATAAAAATATGTGTGATCTTGAATCAATGCTTGCTTGCTTGATTGGTTGAACATACGGTGGTAAACCTTGCATGCATACATATTCAAATTTGAATTGAATCTCATTAAAAAAACTAGCATATGAAATCTGGGAATTGGAAAAAGGTTTGGAAAATGGAAAAGAGCACTGGGCTCATTCTCATCCCTTTGGCCCATAGACACAGCCACCCTCTCCCTCTTTCTCTCTTCCCCGTGATGGGCCGGCCCAGCCAAGCGCCGCCCCCTCCCTCTCCCACTCGGGGACGACAATGGCCCAGCCCAGCCTGCTCACTTCCTCTCCCTTTCCCTCCTTCCGCTAACGCCCAGGCCCCGCCCGTCAGCATCATCTTTTACTGCCTGCTTTGATGCAAATACAGTGTTGACGGGCACTCCTTGGCCGCGCTGCTATTGCCGCACCGGGACCAGACGGCTAAGCTGGATGGCACCTTCCCAAACCTTACTGGCCCCACTTTGCCCCGCTCCTCCTCTCGTCTACTCACTGACACGCTTCGACACACAGCGGCAAACACACCTCCCGCCGTACAGCCATGGATAAGCATTGAGCTTCCCTTGGTTGAGCGCATGGATGAGGATGCACTGTGGCGAACTGGCCTAGCGATTTTGAACACGAGCGCGCGCAATGGATCAAACTGAGGCCGAGAAATATCTTGCTGCCGGCATCACCATGCCCGGCCTATAAATATGCCCAGCCAGCAGCGCTCCGGCCTCGCCATCTCCACCACAAGCCCCGCTAGCTGAACACTCCCTCTCCCCCTCCATTTCTCCACTCCAGTTTCCTTCCGATCTCTATGCCATTTGTTGATCATAGTCCTTGTAATCGTGTAAAGTCTTGTATCCATGCTACGTGCATTACTTTAATTCATTTTTAGTTGAACATGTTTTGTAAACACGTGTAGAATCTTGGGTGTCATGGTGACTGCACACGTGAGCACGCTGAGACCGCGTCTTCAGGCCCTCCCGCCATGGCTGGCATGCTGTGCATGTCGCACGGGTGACCGCAAGATAAGGCACACTGTGCAGCTGCTATCCATTGCGGCGGGAGTGGATCGTTTCCAAGATAAGGCCAAGTTGAATGCATCAAAGAAGCTGCACCATTCGCAGTGAAAACTACTCGCCACCTCTTGCGCTATGTGTGTGCTCTCGCGTTTGTGCTCACGGTGATCGCGCTCCGGGCACCGCCGGCAGCAGCGAGCCGCCGGTCCTAACAATTTGGCATCAGAGCCGCGTTTATGCACTACGAGGGTTCTGTGAGTCCACCAATAGAGCCACCGAAGAAGAAGTTCATCATCCTGCGTCGTCAACTGCCACCGACCACCATGGGCGAAGGCTCGACCTCCAGCGGCAGCATGAAGGAGAGCTCGCTCATGTGGCCGATGCTCACCAGCGACAACTACACAGAATGGACAATGCTGGTGCAGTGAAATTGCGAGGTGCTGGAGATGTGGGAGGTGATCTGATGAGGACATCTCCTCCACTATTTCCTGCTGGCAAAGACGCAACAAAAAATGGGCCAAGTGGCCCAGTTGTAGTCAGACGGCTACCGTGTGAGCCTCTGAATAATCCCACCTTGCTTAGCTTGGGAGGAGGAAGCCACCTTAAAAGGAAGAGCCACCCTTTCCCTATTGGACTAGTCTTTTAGGGAGATCGGGCCTTTCCCCGAGTGGGTGTGCCTAAAGAACTGTTGGGGTCTGGGCAACCTTAAGATATTGGGCCTCGGCCAACCCCACCTGGGTCGGATGTATTATTTGATCTCAGAGCTGGGCCCTTGTTAAGGGGTGGGAATAATGAGGACGTCCTCCACTATTACCCGCTGGCAAAGACACAATAGAAAAATGGGCAAAGTGGCCCAGTTGTAGTTGGGCGGTGACCGTGTGAGCCTCTGAATAATCTCACCTTGCTTAGCTTGGGAGGAGGAAGCCACCTTAAAAGGGAGAGTCAGCCTTCCCCTATCAGACTAGTCTTTTAGGGCGATTGGGCCTTTCCCCGATTGGGTATGCATAAGAACTGATGGGGTCTGGGCAACCTTAAATTATTGGGCCTCGACTACTGGGCTGGATGCATCATGATCGACCCAGGTACCGACATCAAGTGTGCACTAGATCTACTGCCGATGAGCGCGCTCCTGCGCTCAGTCCCGAAGGAGATGTGGCAATCGTTGGGAAGGAAGAAGACGGTGAAGGAGGCGTGGGAGGCGGTGAGGATCATGCAGATCGGGAACGATTGGGTGAAGGAGGTGGACGCCCGAAAGATGTTGAAGGAGTTCAAGAACAATGCCTTCAAGGAAGGCGAATCCATCGATGATTTTAGGATGAGGATAACCAATCTAGTTGGCAACCTCAAAATCCTAGGTGAATACATTGAAGATGTACGTGCGGTGAAGAAATTCCTCCGTGTGGTTCCTGGTCGCTTCACTCATATGGTGGTGTCCATTGAGATGTTTTGCGATCTCAAGAAGTTGATGGTGAACTAGTCGGGTGACTGCGTGCGGCGGAGGAGAGGTTCGAGACAAGGTTGATTTGATCACCAACAAGGTAGGTCGGCTCCTCCTCACTGAAGATGAATGGCTGGAGAGGCACAAGCATCGTTTCCACTCTGGGAATAAGCCTGGAGGGAGTAGTGCTAGTGGCGGACCTTCAAAGGGAAAGGCGGTGGCGTGCTCTAACGGCGGCGCCTGGTCGATCAAATGGACCTCGAGGGCATGCCAAGGAGGAAGGGCCGATGCCGAAAATGTGACATCTATGGCCACTGGCGGAAGACTGCAAGTGGCCCAAGAAGGAGAAGAAGGAAGTGGCACAATCAGAGGCAAATGTTGCCGTCGGCGGCACTGATCAAGGTGGCGCTCTACTGATGGCCATGTGCGACGTCATGCACGGGGCGTCACAAATCATGCATCTAACTAAAAAGGTTATTCCCATCGACGTCCCGAATGGAGTATGGGTGCTGAATACTAGTGCCAGCAATCACATGATTGGAACAAGATTGGCACTGACACAGCTCGATCATGGCGTTCGTGGCACTGTGTGCTTTGGTGATGGCTCCGTGTCGAGATGGAAGTAATTGAGTCCATGGTGATCCAAGGTCATCAACAACAACACAAAGTACTTGGACCGATGTTTATTATTCCAAAGTTGAAAAGCAACATTGTGAGTTTGGGTCAGTTAGAAGAAAAGGGTTTTATGTCGGTTTTGGAGAATCGGAAGCTATGTGTGTTTGATCAAGAAAAGGCTCTACTGATTTCTGCACCTAGAATTGCTAATAGGCTATACACAATCAAGTTTGCACTCAATGCACCTGTTTTGTCTGTTAGCAAAGTCTCGATGATGCAGCTTGGCGTTTGTTGATGGTGGATAACATCAACATTTTATAGTTAAATAAGCATGAAAGATGATGATATCACTAGAGTCTAGGGTTTGATTTTAACGATTTCCATGAGTTTTGGTGCTCTCAATTGTTTTGCAGGTTAGGTGATTTTTCACTTAATAAAAGTATCTCAAATGATGGATTAGAGTGCATCATTGTGAAGAGCTAGTCTAGACGATCGAAAAACAGATATATCATTTACCACATTTGGAGTCCGGAATCAAAAGATATAAATCATGACCATTGGTATAAAGTAGAAGGATCTAGAAGACACTAGAAGAAGCCACGCTGAAGCTGGGGCCCACCTGGCATTGAGCCAGGGCGCCCGCCTTGCTCTGGTGATGACACGTGTCCAGCTTTTGGAATCTTCTTACAACCGACCTATAGATCCAATCAAAGCCATCCAATGAAGTCGGTTTGATCCAAGGGCTGTGATTCATTTTATGGAGCTATATAAGCAAGGGCAGACCACCCCCCTGAAAACCCTAATTTATTCATTCAAGTCATTAAAGATCAAGCCACCCAGAGCTACAAATCCTAGTTAATTAGAATAGTTCTAGTTCTAGAGCAATTAGCTAATTAGTAGTAGATTAGAAGGAGATCAAATCTAGAAAGGCTTGGACTTCAGATCTGTCGGGAGCATTACTCAAGGTATAAACTCTCTTTGTTGTTATTCTTGTTTTATTCTAATTATGTTTTGTTATCTTATACCCAAAGTTGCTCATGCCATTGTGCTTTATCTTTATTATGTTATTGATTGCAATGTTCATTGTTTACTTTAATATGTCTAGTATAGTTAGTTATTTATTATGGATGTCATACTTATGTTTGTATAGCTCTTATCTTAAGTCACGAGGGATAAGTGATATACCCCATGTAGGCGTGGTGCCTGGATGTGTTATATCTGCAAATGTCATCTATATGCCAAGACACGTGGTAGATCATAGGGATGATAGCCCTATTGAGCCCTATCCTCCCTCCGCATATAGAAAATGATAGAATGTGGTCGCGTCGAGGAGGGTGTTAAAACCTCCATAGTTGATGTTCCTTAAGTATGATATGAAGTAATGATGCTAACAACGATGACTAGATGTTTTCACAATTAGAGTAACTATGACTTGCAATTATTATTACACACTAAGTTTTCCTTATACTACCCATGCTTTTTCTTAGACTAGAATATTCTAAGTGGATTACTTATTTATCATTATGATGCTTGATCCCATGTTTATCATATACATATATATTTATATTTTATCTTATGACTTGTTCTTGCTATGAGTAGAGTAAGGATATGGTTTACTTTTATTAGTGGTACAAGTTTACAATATATGTCCTGCCTAACCTTCCCAGTGGTAAAATATAAATGACAACCTGGTAATACTCTAGGTAAAATGCTACAATGGTATGATTATCCGTAAAACTGCGAGAATCTTTTGTTATTTATTTATTTTATCTTTATATTACTTTTTCTGCCTAGTCTTATAGCATAATGTTTATGCCATATATATATATTTCTAGTTTCATAGTTAGGGATGACAACCTAATCTCACAACTAGAAGTATAGGTACTTGAATCATGACTAGTTTATCGGTGGCAAAATTACTAAAATAAGTGATGAGTTAATTTATACCAACAAGCATTTTTGGCGCCGTTGCCGGGGAAGGTAGCTAGGTAATAAAGGAGTATTGATGAACTTGTACTAATTGATGTGATTGTTATAACCATTAACCCCTACTCTAGCTGGATTACCCTTGTTTGTCTACTTTTATATCTTATGCAGGGTAAATGAATGATCGATTTGTGACCTACCGTTGAAACTCCTACAAGACAGAAGAAATATATTGAAGATTGGAGAAAGAAGGTCAATGTCACAAGAATTCAACTCATATCTCAAGTGACGGAAACAAAGATGCCGCATCACTCACAATTTCCATCATGTGAATCATGGTAAATATGATCAAATAAAGGTGAGAAAGTCTTGCTAATTGATTTTAAATTTGATGAGTAGTTATCATTTGCATTCCATTGCATTATCCACGTATTCATCCCATTTAATTTAAATTTCCCCATTCATAATATCTTTAGTTCCATTCATATATCCATCCCATTTGCATTAATATTAAAAGAAAACAAAAATACTCACTATGATCATGCTCTTTCATCTCTTTTTGAATAAGTATTTATAATGCTTTCATATCACCTGTATTTTGCTATAGTATGCTTAGGTTTTGAAGTATCTTCATACACCTATTAAATTGGGCATTACTCTTTTCTTGAATTGAATTAGACATGGTGTCTAGTATTTTTGAACCATTAGGTGTGTTGATCTTACTTCAAAAAGGATTCTAAATTAAGCATGGTGCTTAGGTTAGAATGCTTTCCTAGATCAATTTAAACATATGTTGGTTGATTTTTGAGCTGATAGTATACTTTAGTAGATGCTGGTTATTTTGTCAGACTAATCCATGTAGGAAACTTTTAAAATTCAATTGTCCTTATCTCTATCATTAGGTCAAAAGGCAAAAGTCCGACCACAATCTCTTACCAACTGGTTCTTTAGACAAGCATCCTCTTTAGGAGAAGAAATAACAAGAGAAATGAAGATCTAACGAATGAGAAAGGAGTGCAATGTTGAAGACAAGTGCTCATGAACAACCAAAGATTCAAGGAAGGAAAGGACCATTAGAAGTCATCAACTCTTCATCACATGGTGTTATCACGCTCCAGTTATGAAGGTATCATTTTAAGGTAAGTGGTCATTATTTTTCTCTTGATCTTGGGATGAATATAAATGAAGATATAAACATGTTAGAATTACATCTCTAATTTATCCAACCTAATTAACTCTACATGTTTTGTGCTTTAAAAATATTTTATTCATAACACCACTCTCTTGATCGCAGTTTTAATCAACCAAGATATAAAATATTGCATATCATATTCTTTGGAAGATAAACAATCCTTCCGTAGGATAAGCAACTCCACTCTTTTGTCTATTGAATTTAATTGTTATATTTATACTTCTAATCTTCTCATCCATGTTATAAATAAATATTAACCTCATTATGCCTGGGTTAGAGAAGAATAAATGAATTTTTGGTTCTGTTGGTGTTTTTCCCACCAGCAGAGCCCATGCACTTGATCTCTACCTTGTCTTTATGAGCAGAATATACTCTAAGCAAAGCTTGGGGGAAGAGTGTTGATGGTAGTTATTATCAACTTTCTAGCACGAAATGATAGAATATTTAGAACTAGAACTATAGAAGACAAGGTTTATACTAATGATTTCCACAAGTTTTGTGTCTACTAAAGTTTTGCAGGTGAACTCTGGAAAACACCAAAAAATCAGAGAGAAAAGAGAAGAAACGAAGAAACAGAAGAAAAGGGACTGAATCAAGGTGATTAGTATAAATTCCAATGGTCTAAAGGACAAAAGAAGAGCTCATGGAAGGCGGGGCCCCCACATTGGGGACTTGGGGGCGGCGGCACACCGTGGTTGATCCACGTGTCCTGCTTCTGGAACCTTCCTACAACCGACCTATGGAGTAGATCTTGACCGTCCAATGAAGTCGGTTTGATCCAAGGGCTGAGATTCATCCTATGGGGCTATAAAAGAAGGGGCAGGGCTCCCCCCTGAAACCCTAATTTATTCTCAACAATCAGTTGAAGAGAGAGTTCCAGAGATCAAAGTCCAGAGCCATACACCATAGTTCTTCAGATTAGTTCTAGTTCTAGAGAGATTTAGCTACGTAGTATAATAGAAGGAGATCCAAGTCTAGGAAGGCTTGAGCTTCAGATTCTATCAAGGTGTTCATAGGTACATTGTTATATCCTCAATATATATTCAATTACTCATTGTTCATCTATGATATTGTTCTTTATGTTCTTTATATTATCATTTGCATTGTTTATTGTTTGCTTCAATATGTCTAGTAGAGTTAGTTATTTATTATGGATTGCATGCTTAGGATTGTATAGCCCTTATTTTGTAACGTGCAAGATAGGTGTTATAACTTATGTAGGCGTGGTGCTTATATATGTTATATCTACAAATGCCCGGTATATACCGAGATGTGGGGTAGATCATAGGGGTAACAGCCTTATTGAGTCCTTTGTAGTCCTCTCTCGCTATATAGTTAATGGTAGGTCGTGTGTCGTGAAGGAGGTGAAGATCTCATTATTGAATCCTTCCTAGTTGATGACCCTTGAGTTTGTTATGAAGTAGAAGTTACTAATTATGATAGCTAGGTGTTTGCACATTAGAGTTTAGCAATAGCATGTGATGATAGTTACTAATAAGTTTTCCTTATATTACCCCATGTTAGTCCTTAGAATAGAATAATCTGATTGAACTTTATTATTATTTCATGATGGCTTGATCTCCGCATTTTATTTTCCTTATATAAGTTTTCCTTATATTACCCCATACATAAGAACATTATTAGTGTTACGCATATCTACTTGCATTTACCTTCCTAGTGGATTCGACATTCTTATTCTTTGAATTGCTACAATGGTATTTATTATTCTATCCGTTTTGAGTTTTAGTGTATAGTTATTAATCTTATTTTATTTCCTGCCTAGTCCCATTTTTTTATGCAATGTTATATTTTCTAGTTGCATAAGATAGATTGATAATCTTCTTTACTAGAAGTATAGGATACCTTAGACTAGTTTATAGTGGCTTAGTAATTGTTATAATACCAAAGACCGCTTGGGGATCATTGCTAGTATAATGTTGTCACTAAGCATTTGTTTGGCGACTGTTGCTTTTTAGATTATATTAGTGATGTCGTTAAGTAGTGTCAACAAGCATTTTCGGCATCGTTGCCGGGAAGGTTTCTAAACTTAGATAGCAAAGGTTTCTAAACTTAGGAATCTTAGGTAGCACTAGAATAGCTCATACGCATGGAATTAGTTAACCAATAATCCTCTAATCACACTTGAGCTTCACCCTTTTGTTTCTTTTTATTTTTGATCTTTTTTATTTCAGGTTAATGTATGCAAAGTGCTAATCTGCCAGAGAATTTTCTTAGTGATCCAGAAAAGTTATTAAAAAGACAAAGAGAAAGAAAAGCACAACAAGAAGAAAACCGACGAAGAACAACAAGAAGAAAACCGACTTTGAAGAACAAGATTCGACCACTAGCAACATCCATCCACACTTTGGACCTACGGTTGATGTTGGAGAGAATGGTTGAAGCTCAAGCCCGCACTCATTATAATGGTGCAGTCTAGTCAGTTTTGTGGGAAGGCACATGAAGATGCAAGTGCACATCTTGATCACTTTCTGGAGATCTGCAGTACCTTCACCATCAAGGGAGTGACACGTGATGCCACCGCGCCGCCTGTTCCCATTCTCCTTTGCTTGGAAAGGCCAAGCGGTGGTTCTACGCCAACAAAGCTAAGCACACCACTTGGGACTACTGTTCAACCGAGTTTCTCGCCAAGTTCTTTCCTACTGGCAAGACGAATGCCTTGCGTGGGAAGATTTCAAGTTTTAGCAACAAAGACGATGAGTCATTCCCGGAGGCTTGGGAGCGCTTTCAAGATCTAATCTCGAGTGTCCTCATCATGGGATGGAGGACTGGCTTTTGATGCAGACCTTCTATCACGGGCTCACCACTAGCACCCGTGAGACGATGGATGCTGCAGCTAGAGGAGCATTCTTAGCTCTGACTCTTGCCAATGCCACTACGCTTGTTGAGAAGATGGCGTCCAACCAGAGTTGGAATGAAGAGCGCACTACCACTCACAAGAGAGGAGGAGTCCATCAACTAAAAGAGGTGGACATGCTATCAGCAAGGCTTGATTTGCTGATGAAAAAGCTGGAGAACCAAGACCATGAGAAGAGGGAGGTCATGCACATCAATGACGCTCTCATGACTTGTGAAGAATGCGGAAGCTTTGGACATTCAGGGAAGAACTGTCCAGAAATCATTGAGGATGTGAACTACAACAACAACAACAAGAACTTCGGTCCTCAACAACCTCAAGGGTGGAATCAGCAACAGAGGCCCAACTACTCAGGTAACTACCAAGGTAATTACCAAGGTAACAACTTCAATCAGTCTCCTTTGAGAGAGTTACTTGCTGGTCAGTCTAGACTTGTTAAGCAGATCAATAAGAAGATCATAGCCAATGACAAAACCTTAGACACCATCAGTACCAGGCTAGACACCTTCTCCACTGCCATGAAGAACCAGCACAACTTTAATAAGATGTTAGAGTCATAGCTTGCTCAGTTGGCCACTGCTGTTCCCCCACTAGAGCCAAATAAGATCCTAGGCCAACCAGAAGAGTTAGAGTCTACAAACCTTGTCGATATTTTTAATGCAGGTCGCTACTATAGTGACGCTCGAGAGCAAGGATGGAGAGATGACTCCATGCCAATCAAGAAAGGAGATTCAGGAAGACCAGCCATCACTATTCAGATTGGGCCGCACACCTTCAACAACGTACTCTGCGACCATGGATCCAGAATCAACATAATGCCCAAGGTAATCTATGAAAAGATCCATGGTGCTCCTTTATTATATACAACCATGTGCTTGCAGCTTGTAGATCAGTCGCTCATCTACCCCAAGGGAATTCTTGATGATGTCTGCATGCAAGTCGGCAACTCATATGTGTCAGCAGACTTCGTCATCCTCGAGACTGGAGGAGATGAGAGGTCAACCATCATACTGGGCCGACCATTCTTGAACACGGCCAAGGCTATCATCTATGATGCACAAGCCAAGATCTGTTTCAACATCAAGGGGAGAAGGGAGACCTTTTACTTCAAGAACAAGACACATAAGTCCCCTGCTCATCCCTAGCGCAGCTATGAGTACAAAGAGCCTACTAAAAAGAAGAACAATAGAAGATGGAACAAGAAAAAGCAGCCACAGCATGTGAACATGATCAATGCAGTTGGTTCAAAATGGGACTGCACTGCTACTTCACCGTTTCTACCAAAAATGGATGACCCAGGTAACCCTGAGATCAACATTTCCATCAATCAGCTAACCTTCACAAATACCATCTGTGATACAAGCTCAGGAGTCAACATTATGCCAAAGGTAATTTATGAATTTATATATGGTAAACAACCCCTGTACAAAACTTGGATGAAGTTGCATATGGCAGATCAGACCTTCAGGAGACCAGAAGGCATAGCTAAGGACATACCAGTCCAAGTTCGTGGCCACTATGTGCCCACAGACTTTATGGTCCTAGCTATGGAAGATGAAGATATCAACGCACCCATAGTGCTGGGAAGGCCGTTCCTGACCACTAGTAGTGCAGTCATCTACATGAAGACTGGAGAGATCCACTTCCAGTTCCCTACAACAAAGGTACGCTATCATTTCATGAATTTCATTGTCTTAAATCAGCCCAAGAAGCCTTGCAACAGAAGGAGACGCAATGCTAGCCGTGAGTACATTCCAAGAACAGACGAAGAATGGCAAGAATATGCGGCGGCAGCATCAAGGATTGACGTAGGATGGAAAGATTGGACAAACGGCAAAGATAATGAAAAGGCACCCGAGAAAGAAGAAGATAAGGAGGAGACAGCCAATAAGGAGGTACAGGAAGAGGTGACTCCTCCTGCACCTAAGTCACCAACCAAGAAGGTGTGGAAGAAGAAGGAAAGCCCACCTCCAGAACCAGAGACATCTTCTCTTTCAACTTCAGAGGTAACTTCCTCAGAGCCCTCAATTTATGTGCCAACAGATATACCATGGGAGTAATAACTCCTACGTGCCCAAGGTAAGTACACAAGTACCCTTTACTTTAAGTTTTGCATATTTATTTCCTTTTGCATGATTAGATTTCCCTTTTAGCATATTTATTTTGTTGCATTTGTTTCATGCATGTTTAAGCCCCATGTAATTACTTCTGTGGCATAAACACCTATAGAAATATTTACTGTGGCGGCATAAAAATAAAGTTTGCTTTAGTCATTATTTCTCTTGCATGCATACTAAATAAGAAAATACCAAAAATATTAGCTTATGCTTAAATCCTTATTCAAGCTTAATCTTTAATTTATCTCAAAGGAACTCAAGATAATTAAAGCTTAAAATATCCAACCGCTAATGCTTAACCAATTCCACAAGCTTTGTTGTCTATTTGAGTTTTACAGATTTAAAGCATCAATGAGCTACGACGGAAAGGAGACGTTCGACCATTTGACAAAACATTAATTCAACAAATCGACATCATCAATGCTTCATCAAAATGGACGACAACGCCTCCATCCGTCTACCTCACCTCAGCACCACAAAAATCTAGCTTGGGGAGAGCACCCTCGGTTATCGAGATAAGTATTCCTTTACTTAGTTTATTTATTTTCTAGCTTTTACAAGATCATAAAAAGATGCATAAAATATTAAATCAAATAAAAAGTTTGTCTTAGTTATATTTATATATTAATATGATTGCTTGCTTAAGGTGTGGTTAATAAATGCTTGATAGAATAAGAAGTTTGCCTTAGAAATGATGAATAGTTGCTCTACTCTAGTTCTTTTTAGTACCATGTTTTTAATTTGAAATTCCTCCGATGCTTTGAATACATTTGTATTGCTTTTAAATTTGCTCTATGCCTGACTTGTGGGTAGCATAAACTTGATCTAAGTCTAGGTAATTGGGAGATATGATATATGAGAGTTTGAGCTGCTGTTTATCTTGTTCTTAGTGAAACTATATTTGGAGAATTGCTTTTAAAAATTTAAAATCTTTCATGATAAGCTCTTGTTTGGTAGAGTGTTAAATTCCTACCAAAGCCATATTTATGATATTTAGATTAGGAAAACATTCCGATTACATATGTTGTTTACTTTGGATTGAGTAGTTCAACCTTTGCCGATACGTGAGAGTTCAGTCATGAAAATGCATGTTTTATCCACCCACCTTCCACAAACACCCATATGCATTATTCCTACAAGAGGGATGATCGCAATACCATCCTTTCCCATATATATCCACTTGTATATGTTCATTCCTACACTGGGAATAAACCCTCCATCAAACCATAGGAAGCCAATGTTTTATTTACTCCAAATATCTTTGTTGACATCTCTCAAAAGTTTATTAGTGGAAAGAGAAATGGGTTGCTGCTAAAAAAAAAGAAGACAGCTCGCGAAGGCAGGGGCCCACATGCTGACATGTGGGGCCGGGCGGACCGACCATGGGGCCGTCGGCGGCACCCGTGGTTGATCCACGTGTCCTGCTTCTGGAACCTTCCTACAACCGACCTATGGAGTAGATCTTGACCGTCCAATGAAGTCGGTTTGATCCAAGGGCTGAGATTCATCCTATGGGGCTATAAAAGAAGGGGCAAAGCTCCCCCTGAAACCATAATTCATTCTCAACAATCAGTTGAAGAGAGCGTTCCAGAGATCAAAGTCCAGAGCCATACACCATAGTTCTTTAGATTAGTTCTAGTTCTAGAGAGATTTAGCTACGTAGTATAATAGAAGGAGATCCAAGTCTAGGAAGGCTTAAGCTTCAGATTCTATCAAGGTGTTCATAGGTACATTGTTATATCCTCAATATATATTCAATTACTCATTGTTCATCTATGATATTGTTCTTTATGTTCTTTATATTATCATTTGCATTGTTTATTGTTTGCTTTAATATGTCTAGTAGAGTTAGTTATTTATTATGGATTGCATGCTTAGGATTGTATAGCCCTTATTTTGTAACATGCAAGATAGGTGTTATAACTTATGTAGGCGTGGTGCTTATATATGTTATATCTGCAAATGCCCGGTATATATCTTGAGATGTGGGGTAGATCATAGGGGTAACAGCCTTATTGAGTCCTTTGTAGTCCTCCCTCGCTATATAGTTAATGGTAGGCTGTGTGTCGCGAAGAAGGTGAAGATCTCATTATTGAATCCTTCCTAGTTGATGACCCTTGAGTTTGTTATGAAGTAGTAGTTACTAATTATGATAGCTAGATGTTTGCACATTAGAGTTTAGCAATAGCATGTGATGATAGTTACTAATAAGTTTTCCCTATATTACCCCATGTTAGTCCTTAGAATAGAATAATCTGATTGAACTTTATTATTATTTCATGATGGCTTGATCTCTGCATTTATCATTTATCTTTATTGAGCATTTATCATATATATCTTTATTATTATCTTTATTATTTATTGTGACATTAACCCCATTTGTTGAGTAGAGTGCATTATTTATTATTGGTTATAGACATTCCATGCATAAGGACATTATTAGTGTTACGCATATCTAGTTGCATTTACCTTCCTAGTGGATTCGACACTCTTATTCTTTGAATTGCTACAATGGTATTTATTATTCGTAAAACTTGAGAGTTTTAGTGTATAGTTATTAATCTTATTTTATTTCCTACCTAGTCCCATTATTTTATGCCATGTTATACTTTCTAGTTGCATAAGATAGATTGATAACCTTCTTTACTAGAAGTATAGGATACCTTGGACTAGTTTATAGTGGCTTAGTAATTGTTATAATACCAGCACTGCTTGGGGATCATTGCTAGTATAATGTTGTCACTAAGCATTTGTTTGGCGACCTTGTTGCTTTTTAGATTATATTAGTGATGTCGTTAAGTAGTGTCAACAAAGAGATCCGCTAAATTCTACAAGTGAAGTTCTGAATCAGCAACAAAGATTTTCATCAAGATTGGCTACAAACAAAGAGGAAGGAAGAAGGTGGCACACCCAATAGAAGTACCATTGATGGAGACATCACCACAATCCTCCACTACATCCTGCTCGAAGGACGAACTCTCGCCGTGAGATTGGACCTTGCACCTTTGAAGCTCCACTTTGTGACTATGAATCAAGTATCAACATTATGCCAACGCTTGCAGTTACTCTGTTACTCGAAGGGAATCCTTGAAGATATTTGTGTACAAGTAGAAACTCGTATGTGCCAACCGACTTTGTGGTGATTGAGACAAGAGGAAATGAGAGGTCACCAATCATTTTGGGCGAACCATTCTTGAGCATAGCTAATGCTATCATCTATGCAACACAAGCAAAGATCTACTTCATGATTAAAGGGAGAAGAGAAACCTTCATTTTCAAGAATAAGATGCTTGAATCTCCTACTCATCCTCAACATGCATATGGCTATAAACTTGATGTTGTAGTCAAGAAGAGCAACAATAGAGGAAGTCGCGCAAATGAAGAAGATGCCACTCTCGCTATAAAGGATACACCCCGATGACACAAGAAGATTGGGCAAACTATGAGGTGGAAGTATCAAAGAATGAAGTAAAAGATGGTTGGGAAGACTACACGGGAGAAGTCTCGAGATATGAAGACCGTTGAAATGAGGAAACTATTGAAGTCAATAAAGAAAAAAAAAAAAGTTAAGGAGGAGGTAACTCAACCTTCATCCAACTTGCCAACTAGGAAAGTATGGAAGAAGAAAGAGAGCCCACATTCAGAACCGAGAGACATCCATATTTTATTTAAGTATTGCATATTTACTTTATTGCATGAGTAATTTTCCTTTAGCATGTTTACCTTATCACATATATCTATATTAGAAAAGAAAATAAATATGTTTCATGCATGCATTAATTAAAAACTTGAAGCCCCATGTGAATAATTCTGTGGCATAACACCCTCAGGGATATTTGCTGTGGTGGCATAAAAAATAATCTGCATTCATCATTTTGTTACTTTATGCATGCATATAAAATATAAAAATTCAGAATCTGGCTAAGCTTAATCTTCCGTATTTACTACTAAGATTTTGTTTAAAAAGAATAATTATGATCCATTTAGAAGCTCTAGGCAACAGAGTCTTAATTGGCTAACATAAACGCTTAATCCATTCCGCAAGTTTTGTTGTCTATTTCAGTTTCATAGGATTTATAAGGTCAAGAAGAAGGAAGACATGTTAGATGCCTTCAGTTAATCTTTGTATGTAAGACTCCTTGCTCGTATTAAAAATTAATGAAAATGGCGCCACTCGTGGGGATCTCCCCCACGTTTTTGTTGTCAAAAAAAGAAGAAGAAGGAAGACATGACAGAGTGAAGGCGTATGGCCACTTAACAAGAGTACGGTCCCAACAGTTATCATTATCAATGCTTCATCAAGGAAGGGCGACATCATCGCCATCGTCTGCCTCACTTCTACACCGCCAAGAAACTAGCTTGGGGAGAGCATCCCCCAGTTACCGAGATAAGTATTCCTTACTATATTTTAATTATTATTAGTTTTTTTATGATTACTTTATTGAAAAGAAATAAAAAGATGCATAACTATAGAAACAAAATAAAAAGTATAATCTTAATATAATATAATATTAGTGTGTGATTTTTAAGTGTAAAAATAAATAAATAGAGAGTATACAAGAGTTTGCTTTTTAGACTAAGTTAGAACTTAGAACTCTAAAAAAGTTATTCTTATGCATGGAAATGTTGAATAGTTGCTCTGCTATAATTCCTTTTAAGTGCCTAGTTTTTAAAACTTAGATTCTTCTGAGTTTTGGATACAATTGTTTTGATCTAAGGTTTGCTCTAAACCTGATACTTGTGGGTAGCATATACTTGATCTAAGTCTAGGTAATTGAGGGATATGATATGAGAAAGTCGGAGCTGCTGTTTATCTTGTCCTTAGTGATACTATATTTCTGGAAATTTATCTTTTGAAAATTTAAAATTTTACATGATGAGCTCTTGTCGAGATGAATTAAATAGAAAAAAATTAACTGGATCTGAAAGTTTGTTTCTACCTGTTGTGTCATGGAGATTTGTTCTATAGGTATACAAACATACATTTTTGCTAGAAGTATACAAGTGTACATTGATTTAGTAGATTTCACTCATTTGTTTGATGTAGGTATCAAGTTAGTAATAAATAACAGTGAGAGGACACTTTGTCTTACTTCATCAAATGTATTAAGTTAGCAGTTGGGATCTGTTTGCAACATAGTATTGAGCTTTGACATACAACAACTACAAGAGCCAGATCAACTATAAATCTGCACTTATGTTCATGTTCTTTCTAACAATTCTCATAGAAACAGAGATGTATATTGACCCTGCTTTAAGCGAGCACCTGATTACTTACTTAATTTTCAGTTTTGGTTGTTCTCTGATTGATGTGTTACCCCTGTATAGAATTCTTGTGCACTGATCAGTGAACACCATGGTACAAAAATCATGTTGCTCATGAATTTGTGTATGCTCTTGTTAGGCTCTCGAGGATGCTGAGAAAAGCATACTTACATTGAGGCATACACTTGCTGGTGATGGAGAAGTAGAACCAAATCAAGAGCAGGTTGTGCAGATAACCCTTGAGATCTGCGAGGGTGTTCTTTCCCTCTTTGTTCAGAATCTTCCTTCCCTTTTGACCAAAATAGAACCTTCCTTCCTTGGGTTGGGAGGTATGTTATATTCATAAATTGAATGTGATAACCTTTTTTTTCACTGTGTTATTAGCCTTATTGGTTCTATGTTGCAGGCTAGAAAGGATCTTGTCCACTGCTGGTGTATTTTTTTGAGGCAGAAGGTTTGAAGGCAATTGTTGCATCCAGTATATTGAAAATCATTTTGATCTTTTGGATTTCCTTGTTGTTTGGTAAGACCTATTTCTCAAGTTATGAATTGGAACATCCACGCTGCATCAGCACATCGCATCGCTGCCGGCCCCGCCCGTCGCGCCGGCGCTCCCTGAGTCCCTGTTCCCCCGCACAACATCCACTCGTCCTTCAACAAATCCGGCGAGGATGCATCCACTTCGGCCACAGCCCTCCGTGAAGACGCACGGTCGCAGCCCTCCGACCGCCGCCCTCCGGCCTAGGACACACTCTGGCGCCACGACGCGGTCTAGGACACACTCTGGCTCTACTACGCTGTCCGCACCCAGTGAGAGGCGGCAGCGGACCTTGCCTGCCTCACGTTCTCCATGTGATGTTGCTGCTGTATTCGTCCCCAACCCCTGCCGCTCCCCCGATCTGGTGCTCCCACAAGTCTTTGCAATGTTGCTGAATGAAATTGAATCTCCCTGATCTGGTGCACACAGGCAAGTGATTTCTCTATTTCCCCTTTGATTCCCCTTGATTTCTCCATGCTTTTACTCCATGTTGCCGAATGAAATTTAAGTGCCATTTGTTAGGCAATTTGTTAGGCAATTTAAGTGCTCCATCTAGAGTTTGACTATATGATTGCCATTTGTTAGGCAATTTAAGTACCATTTGTTCAGAAATAATCTTCTATGAATTAGGCAATAATATGATTTAATATAGGCAATAATATGATTTAATATAAAAATTGACTTTTGAAACCCTTTATTCATTATGTGTAACGGAAAAGAGTTGCGATTTCTTCTTATTCCTATAGAAGCGTCTAGTAACAAGAATATGAAATCGTAAATAGCTTAAAAAAAAATTCTTGCTTGCCTTGCGATCTAAGTCTAAGGAAAAAAAAATGCGAACGAGATATTTATTGTGCCTATCTGAACATACTTTTGTGGAATCCTGGCCAGGCCACCGGTGCCATGTTGCCAAGATGACATTTGCTGAGGGAGCGAGCTTCCATTCATGGCAGCATCAACCAGGTATTCCTAAAGTTAGATGGGCACACATAACTGCTACCAAATTACAAATAACTTGCATGACTAAAGATATTAAATTGCTTAACTAGTGATATTAAATTGCTTAACTAGTGATATCAGATTAATGATGATATTAAATTGTTTAAATAATGATGCTGAGTCCCCAAGTGCCTGCCACGGCTAGTGGTGATGCATGACCCGGCCTCTCACTGCCACATTGTTTAGCAAATAAAGTTTTCTTGTCATTTGGGGCTTTGTGATTTGTGCTCTGGACCGGTGATTGGGAGCTTTTTTTTGGTTTTCTAGCTAGGTACAGCAGCCAAGGCATCTTTTTATGTAAATAAACTGTGTTTATTGCTTCATGTGCTCACTAGAAGAGTACAAATTCAGATTTAGCAAGTGGTCTCTTCTGCACTCGTTGTGTTGCCGGTGCATCCATCTATATTGCTGGTGCTTCATGCTGCATCCATCTCTCTCATTGGAAGGGTTTTGTTGTTAATGTGATAAGAGACTTAGCTTGTTTAGTATATACTCTTTGGAATTACATGAGCCTGGCTACTAGATATTTCTAGGGTGTGCAGCAAGTCTGCAGGTGCTTTTATGCACCTCTAGAGAGAGACTAATTATAACAACATTTGTTTGGTTGTTTAACGGCTTATTATTTTGTTATAATCTCTGACCAGATCTGTGGAAGCAAGAGCTGACTTTTGACTCTATTATAGTAGGATATGATTGCTAACAGATTACTACTAACTTGGCTAACTAAAGATATTAAATTGCTTCACTAGTGATATTAACTTGCTTAACTAGTGATATTAAATTACTTAACTAATGATATTAGATTAATAGTGATATTAAATTTCTTGACTAATGATATTGCTTAAGTAAATTCTGTTTAGCTAGCTTTTCATCTTTGGTCTAGATTAATTAACATTTTGTCATATGAAGTGTGTCACCAGATTTGTATTCACGAATAGTCTTGATGGAAGATGAGGTAAGTTCCCTATATTTTGATAGCAAGTTAGATATGCAGCTCCATGTTTGATACTCAATATTGGCATAATAGCCATAGGGTAAACCACCGCCTCTCAGGCCTCCCCGACGGGTTCTACCATAGAGGACAACGATAGGCAACAACTCCCCCGAACGCAGCTTACAATTTTCATCGTACTGTGCTGATACTTCCAAAAGAAAACTATTGCCTAAAGTAGGAATCTGTAAAGACTAACAATCAACCAACACATGCTAACTCTTTCATACTTGTATCATGTATAGGAATGAGCCCCTTCACAAACTTGTCACACAGAGATTGTATTCCAAACATGGACAAAACCTTTCGCTATATACTTTTGACTTTTTTTGTGATATGTGTGTGCTTTCATAGTTTTCAGCCCTGACGTTTGTTCTGCTAGAACTAGAGCTCCAAGCAGACATGCATGTGGTGCTGTTTTTTTTTTTTTTTTTTTTTTTTTGAGGGAGACATGTCGATATTTTCGTACACTTTGCTTAGTTGGCATTGCTTAGTTATAACCAATAAAATTGTCCAATCCTAATATCAGGATTGCCTAATGTAAGCAATATATTTTGCCTAGATTTTTCCTCATGTGCATTGCAGTTCATGTTTTTCACTGTTGTATGTACTGTGCCTGTCTTAATGCTCTTTGTGTGGCAATCCTGGCCAGGCCACCGGTGGGATATCGCCAAAAGTGCATTTGCTCAGGAAGCGAGCTTCCATTCATGGCAGCATCTACCAGGTATTCCTGGAGTTAGAACGGGCCTTAAGCTGGCTTACATTTTGTTTATTTTATTCTAGTTTCACTCTACCACAGTTGCTTAGCTTGCCCTGGAAGAACTTAGTTTAAGAAATTAAATGTTCACTTCTAAGCTGAGATCAATGATGTCATGTGCGGAACTGTATGGTAGAAATTTCTGCAAGAAAATGTATCTTTTCACTAGCCACTACTGCAACATATCCCATTTCATTCATTCTGTACTAAATTAGACAACAAAGGGCATACTGCCTGTGCCACTGTGCCTGGCTCCTGGGCCTTGGGCAGGGAGTGAGCTGCCACGCAAAAGTTCTATCAGTTGCAACATGCTTGACCTTTGATTGCTTTTTTGAGATGATATTTTATCCTAATGAATGATAGTGGAAATCAGGTATGGTAGTTCCATTTTATGCTTGCTTTATTTTGCATATTTGCATTCTTCACGGCTGCAAAAGTATACTAGAGTGTACTGTAGGGTATATCTCCAGTAAGCTGCTGCAACCACAACCAAATAATTATAGCCGAGCAGGTGATTTTTGCATGCAAGGTAGTAAGTATAAATGTGTGCTGCTATATCACGGCATATAGGCAACTTAGTCAAACTGATTAGCAATAATAGTATATTGGATTAGGCAAAAAACAACAAGATTATGCAATTTCTTTTTATTTCAGTGACATGCTATGGTGTCTTATGTTTCAATGCATTTTTAATTTTTACATAGACCAAGTTTCGGTGCTTATATATATGCTCTATGACATCTGATTGCTGCAAACATAAATCTTTTTAACATTTTTAATTATAGGTGTGACATGTGATGGTTTCAAGCATCAACATGGAATGTATGGTGCAACAACATCAGGATGTATGGTGCATGTGCATCAGTATATATGTTACAAACATAAGGAGGCTTCGTACAATAAGATGTATTTAGTACAAAATGCCTATATACCTAATTTCTAGTCTATGCTAAGATACCTGAGATGCTATGCAAAACATCTCAAGTTGCCTAGGATGACGTGTGATGGACAAATTTAGATTTTGAATTTTTGTCTTGCTAGGGTGAACGTATCAATTTTTGTAATTTTTTTGAGATGTAGGCTAAATATTGTCTGGCAAGTCTATGGGAGTTGCTAGCTTAGGTGATGCGGAAAGTAATAACATAACAAAAATATAGCAGCAGCCAGCTTGTTGGCTAAAAAAATTCACGGCAGACAATCATTAATTAGGGACTGTTTGGTTGAGGGACTTTTTAGTCTCTAGGGACTAAAAAAAGTCCCTAAAAACCAAACAGGGAGGGACTTTTCCTCTATTAGTCCCTAAAAGACTCTCTTGGAAGGACTTTTTTTAAAAGTCCCTGGGACTAAAAAGTCCTAGGACATTTTGAACCAAACACCCCCTTAGACTCTTATACCAAAAAAAAAAGGAATATAATACATGTAGTAATTGCATTTTTGCCAAATATGGCATATCCGTACGGAGGGACTAAATTACGGCCGGCCCTAATTTAGCCGCAGGTAAAGACTAATTAGCCGTACGGAGGGACTAAATTACGGCCGGCCGTAATTTAGCCGCGTCCATAAATTAAAGCCATAAAAAGAAGTATTTTTGACGACATGTGTGTTTGTGTATATATAATGTCTTCATGCATGCATGTTTTATTTTTAGACATTTTAGGTAGCCCGATCGTATCTTTAGTTTTTGAGCAGCAATCCGTCTAAACGTCTTAGAGCACTCCCAATGCTAAACCATACTCCCTCCATATTGAAAAGAAACGTTTAGGACATCTTACGGTCTCCAAAGTGCAACTTTGACTTCTCTTTTCTATCAAAATATTTATTAAAAAATTATATATGTATACTTTTATGAAAGTATTTTTCAAGACAAATCTATTGATATGATTTTCACATTTCAAAACTCAACGACTTAAAAGTTATTAATCATTTATGTTCCCAATGTTTGACCGAAGCCTTTTCCAAAAACGACTTCCTTTTCAATATGGAGGGAGTATATAGTTTCTATGTTCGTAGACACTAAATATAGAAACTATATTTCTAATGCATAGTTTCTATAGAACAATCTTTTATCCAATCACACCTCTTCTCTATCCCTCATCTACCTATTGGTTCTCGCGTAGACTTGGTGTCTAACTTAGACCTCGTTTCTTCATCTGTCCTCATTAAATTGCTTGCCACATCAGCAAAATGCTTAGGTGGTAAGATAGTTAATGCACATAGAAACTATGATAGTTTAAGCCATAAATGCAGCGAATAGAACAACAAACAAGAGTGTGATCACGCACCAGGGACGATGAACAGCGTAGTAATTGATGAGACGGTCGACCAACAGAAAGACATCTTCTTTAATATCCATTTATACGTCTAGCTAGTCCCGTCGTCTGCTTGGGCGTCGATGCCTATACATAGTCCCACCTGAAACATGGCAACGCTGTAACCATATTCTTTGTTTCTACCAACGAATGCATTCAATGATCAACAAGATCAAATAGTATAAAAAATTCTATATATATATATATATATATATATAGATAGATATATATAAATATTATTATCGATAGAAGATAGGACTACAGGAAAGGAAAGAAAGGCAAATGGTGCGTTTAAGTCAGAAATTAATTAAGAACATTATGTATATATACTCCCTAGCTATGATAATATATTTTATTATTTTATAAATTATTTAAAGAAATTGCTGGTGCTATGTTGGACTTAGGAATTTTTCCGTAGCTGTGGTATGGTTTGATACTGTTTTTGTTAATTTCTATTCTCTAGTGTCACAAACAAGCGATAATTTAGATATTGACACGGTCTTCAAAATATAATCTGGCTACTACTTTTTCAAATAAAGTTTAGTAAAACATAGCTAACTTATACTTTTAAAAATCTGTATTTCAAGGCCAATCCAGTGTTTCTATCAAATATCAAAAACACAACACATCAAGTAATATATATATGAAACAAATGTATAAAAGAGTTGACTCAGGACAACGCAAAGGGTCACTCATCTGTGAATAGAGGGAGCAATAATACTGGTAAAAATACTGGTAAAAGAACCTGTCATCTGGTCTCTGGAATGTTTTTTGAGTCATGAAAAGAATTGCAGGATCGAGATGCCAATTATTCCAAATGGTTAACTAAAAAAATGTTTGAGATAACATGTATAACAGTATCACACGGTTGGAACAGTGTGCAACACACTGTCTATTTTTTTAATCTTTACAACACATTGTCTACTGTATGATACGTTTGGTTCCTGAGTTAGAAAAAACCTAACGAAGCAGAAAAATTGTGCTCTAGAAAAAAGTAAATTTGGAAGCACCAACTAAATCTACAAGGGTTCCGTGTTAAAGGCAGAAAAGGTGTTTAAAAATAGGCGGTTGTGCCAAACAACTCCATAAGATATATCATTTTTTGAAGCAATGTTTTCAACTTAACATATATCAAACCACCATAGTTGAAACTGTATATGGAGATGTGGTGGAAAGGGGAAAAACTAAAAATGTGGATGAAAAAGCATATAAAGTAATTTTAGTACTATAAAGCTTATCATCAGGACTGTAGAAAAGGTAAGAAAATATTTGTATATAAGTATCTACTAGGAAATATGCCCTTGGGTCGTAACGGAGAAAAACTATTAAATATTAATGAGAAAACAATGACAGGAATAATGCATGTATTTTATCCTCTCTATAAAAATTGAAAATCTATAATTTATTTTATGATACCATGACATTCATAATATAAATTAATGTTGACAATAATGTAACAATATGTTATTAAAACTGTATTGAGTTAAAATACAACCATGATAGATTTTATCATTATGCAAAGCATAAAAACTTATAGATGTTAATATTTAATAACTTTAATTTGTTTCCATGCTATCCATCTGTTGCTAAAGTTAAAAATCAAGGTCTCTTAAACTTTATTTGAGTTACTACCCAAATGTTTCTAAAGTAAAAAAATCAAGCTCTCTGAAACTTTATTATCAGACTTGTTCAAAACTCGGAAACAACCGACTACTACTATTCAACAGCTGCATGCAAGCATGCATTATTATCAGGCCCGTGTGGCAAGGAAGTGGCCGCAGGGTCGGCCATGAACTTCATCCAACGCGCTGGCTCTTCTCGAACACGAGGGAATCCTCCTAACCCATCATCACCAACAACTCCCTTGACGATGTCTGGGATTAGACGCAGGGGCTCCGGGGCACCATCACAGCGGCAGCGGCCGGGTGCCGGCACACAGACTGGCTCAACTTCACTCTCTCAGCCGTTTCTCCCAGTGCCCCCACGGCGTGACCCGCCTCGACGCACGCGGCAGACCAGGCAGCAGTGGTCGGCCAGCGCCCGGGGGGGAGGGGGGGGGGCTCGGTCGCCGCCAGCGCCAAGACGCGATTGCCGCCTTGGGCGCTACCGCTGGTGGCGCATGCAAGGGAAGGGGGTACGACTACTCCTCGTCGACGTCGCCGTCTTCATCGACATTATTGGGTGGGTAGCACAGACGGGTAGTACAGGGAAGGGGTCATCTTTGTGCGGGTGCTCGTGAGTAAAAGCATAGCGAGTGTAGCTGCGATCACCCCCTGCAGAAGGGTCATAAAGAGGTCGCCGCTTGATCCCGTCGTTGCTCATCGAAGTTTTCATCTTCGTCACCTTGCGCGCCATCATCGGACACATGAAATCCTCGTCACCTTGTACGGAACTAGTAATTATCATTGTCGGACATGAAGTCATCCCTCGCCCCAGCTTTTGGTCATGGAATGTCGTTGGAGATGAAGCCGTCACCTTGGTCTGCTGGTTGCTGGTTGCTGGTTGAGGAAATCGTCATCCTCCTCGTCGACTTTGTCCACTTCATCGCCATGATCGGGCTCTGGTTTCGTGCGTCAAGATATAATTATATATATGGTCATGGGGGAGGGTGGGGGAAGGGAGGTTTACATTTCTGGGTGTCGGGATAGGACCGGAATCCATTGTAAATAGAGAAGGATGATGAGTTGTGTTCGGTTGAGATCACACACGCATAGGGTCAGGATACCAATGAGAGGGAGAGGCGGAAGAAAAGAGAGGTGAAAAAAAAACTATGGCAGAAATTTTGGCTTTGCTTTTGCTCTCTAGGGCCATGTAATTATAGACTTTACAATGGATTTGTGTCCTATTTGGATTGAATTTGGACAAGGAACAATATAGAAATTTTGGCCTATTTTCTCTGGTCTTTGGTGACAGACCGATTGGGACTTGGAGAAGGGATCAGGTGGAAGAAAACGATGGTGAAAAAAAGGCAGAAATTTTCGTGTTTTATTAATAGGTAGGTATAAGTATAGATACTATAATTGGATTCTTAAATTATTTTAGGTCCATCTCTGATTACACACAGAAATCTCCCTCCGTTAAAATCAAGGGTAGCCCAATACCATCTGATGGCTCTCAACCAAAGTTTGATGCAAGGGGCTTCAAACTCACCCTCCCCGCGCCCTCCATGCACACAACACTGCACCGGGCAGGGATCGAATCCCGCTCCCATCACCCTCCACATAAAAACAATTCCATAATAATAACCGATAAAAAAGAAACGAATGGCTTCTCATCTGTCGAATCTCTTTCCTTTCTCAGCCCAGCACTGGGAGCCGCCGCCGCCATGGTAGTCGGCCGTTGGGGAGACTTTAGCTGATGAGAGCCAGCCCGGCCACCACGGGGTCGCGGGGAGGCGAGGCAAAGCGAAGGCCGCGGGGAGGCCGCATGGGTGTCGCAGGGCGGGGGACGCGGCAAGGCCGATGAGGCGCCGCTTCTAGGTGAGGCCACATGGCCGGGAGGCGTCCATCCGCGGTTTCCGCCCCGGCCGCCTCCTCCCGGATACGCCATACCAAGCCCGCCGCGGCCGCCGTGAGGTGACCTCGACGCCCTAGCCATGCTCGATCCCACGACCGCCGACCCCTCCCCGCCCACCCTGCCACGCTCCATGATCCCTCTTCAACCTCGCCTCATCGCCCTTGCCCTGCGTCGAGCAACGCTGCCACCGGCGCCTGCGCCCTCAAGCAATAGCACGGTACCAGGTCTTTTTTGGCCCCTTCTCTGCAGACGACCACACTAGCTGATTTGAATGTTAATTCCATGTCTGATTAGTGCATTGCACGAGGAATGTCAGCTTCCGTAATTTTGTTTGATTCATCTAGATTCAGGTAGGTGTAGGCATACATTTCTTATGTGTTTTTTATTCAGCAATTACTGATGCCAAGATTGCTTCTTTTCCCCCTTTTCTTGTTTGGTTTAATTGATTGATGATACTAGCCTTGATAACTGTCATTGGTTTCTTGCAGTTAGTACTTGGCCGAGCTGCTTGCCGCACACCAGAAGTTGGGGCCATGTGCTGCCCATATGCAACAAGATGCTGAGACACATTGAGATCCTTTATCTCTGCCTTCTTATTTCCTATAGCCTGAATGCCCGATTAGATTGCCATGTTGTGGATAAGCAATATCTCTTTTTCAGCCTGTGTTGTGTTAGATATAAAATTCTGCAGCTAGGAGTCGGAGGTGCTAGCCGGTGTGTTTAGTAAATTCTGTCAATAATTTCTGCAGCTTATAAAATTGGATGAGTTATCGTCAAACTTAGGAACTTCCATTCATTTTTGCCCATGCATTTTACAGTTTTAAAGAGCTTCTTTTAGATAGCTGACATGCTGCTCCTCTCTTTTCGTAGGTTTGATGCTCGTATAGTTTAGTGTTTATGTGATCTATTGAGTGATTTCAGGAGTTGCACTCTGTCCGTACAGATGTTCACATTTTTAAATCTGCTCTGTCTTGTATTGTGTGTTCAATAAAGGCCTCTAAAGATTCTTCTTAATCATGAACGACGCCCTAGATTACATGGTTGAGAAGCTACGTATTGATGTGAGCAAAATCGAAAACCTGGGCAACCTCCTGTACTAGAACTATGGTAACGCGATGGATGGCCGGCTGCCTTCATCAGGTTACATTAATAATACCGGCTAAGAGGTGAATTTTTCATGGTTCATGCAAGATTTTTCTAAATGTAAGCAGTATATGTAGTGACCAGAGGGGAGCTTATGTGAAGAAGGATGGGGGGAAATATCAATCTCTTAAGAGTTTGCATTGAGATTTCATTGAGATTTGTGTGTTGACAGCCATAACTACATAGTGCTGATTCTTTTTTTAATACAACTTTATTATATTTATGAAACCCATAGAGTACTTTGCAGCCCAGAAAAAGTGAACGACCTTTGTCAGTTTCTAGATTCTAGCGCACTTTGTGGTTCCTAATAGTTTTATTTCTAGGTGCTTTGACATTTGTCATGGACTATGCTCGGTGGCAAGACGATCACAATAAGTGGATAAATGAACTGAGGGCTCCACTCAATGCACATGCCAGTGACGATGATCTTCGGCATATTATGGATAGCATCATGGCACATTACTACGAAGCTTTCAGGGTTAAGGCTGTAGCAGACAAGGCAGATGCTCTTCACGTGCTCTCTGGAATGTTGAAGAGCCCTGTCAAGAGGTGTTTTATGTGGTTAGGTGGATTTCGACCGTCAGAGATTATGAAGGTCTACTGTTAGAATTAAGAAGGTTGGACTGGAGCGATATAAAGTTGTGCATGAACGTGCATGTTTGACCACTATGTCATGTCAAAGACTGAGCATTGTTTTTTGTTTTGTGTCAAGAGCCTTATTTTTAGTGATATTATAGAATCTGTGATAATAAAGATTTGGCAAAGAGGTTGGTGTTCCTATAAAAATATTGGATCCAAATCTTTAGAAACTAAGTATTGTGTTGGTAAATCATTTTTTTTGTTGTTTGATTTGCATTATCAAATGTCACTGTAGCGTTAGCACGGACAATATATTAGTTGTTTTAAGTATACAAAGATCTTGCATCCCATTATATTGTTTTCCCTCCGTCCTAAACGGATGGCACATGTTGTTTTCCCCAGAAGACAGTTATAAGTATGATTAAGTTTATGAACAATAGTATCAACATCTATGTTTCTAAGTAGGACTGTGAAACATATTACATGATTAATCTATTAATATTTATTTTCTATCATATATGTTAATACTTTATGTATAGGTTTGGCCAAATTTGAAATTTGTTGACTTCTTAGAAACCAAGATGTGCACTCTTTTTTGGTGCGAGGGAATACATGGAAGCATGAATAGCAACAACCATAATAATTCCCAATGTGCCCATATAAAAAATAACAGAGGGAGTATTAACATTCACAGCTCTCTCCGCCAGTCAGCAAAACTGCATCAGACCTTGCAGGCGATCCATAAAGCCCATGCCAATTATTCTGCTGGTCGAGATCTCACCCACCAGCCCCGTGCTAGCAAGCTGGCGTCCGGAGGAGGCACTGTCCAAGACTTTTTTCCTAGGGCTCTATCAAAATGCAGGAACTTCTCGAGTTTTTTATAAAAAAATAGAAGAAATAGTTTAATTTCATAGGGAAAAACACATGATTGAAAAAATCCCAGTCTGAAGAGTGCATACTGTATGATATATTTTGTTCCAGAGGTATGCAAAACAAAAAAAGAAGTAGAGAGTTTTGCTCTAGAAAATATTAAAATTCGAAGCACTTAACCTACTACCTACCCCCAAATGGCTACCGACCCATAAAGCCCATTTTTTCTGAACTACAAGGCTACCTTTCCAGATGTTGGAAATAAGTTTTAAAATAGGCTGTGTTGTGCTTAACATGTCCAAAAGATATATCACATTTGAACTGAAGCTATGTTTTCAACTAAACAAGTACCAGGCCTGAGGACTATAGCTGAAGCATAAGCATAAGAGCAACTCTAAGAGGCTATTTATGTCTTTCTGTATTAATAGGAATATAAGTTTTGGTAAAAAAAATCCCTCCAACAACTTCTTCATTTGAATCCCAAATATATATTTTCTATTATGGAGTTCTCGATAGCCAAAGATTGAGATTGGGAATGGCGCTCTAGAGTGCACACAGAATAAAGTTGTCGTTGGAGAGATATAGGAAAGCGATTTTTATTCAAATGGAGATGCTCCAAATGCAGATGAAAAAATAGAGTATTTATTGGATAAAATTGGAGGTAAATTATTTTTAATCCTGCATCTAGAAATTGATTTCTTGAAACTGTCAACATTATAAATTATTTTTAAAGGAAATTTTATTGGAGCTGGCTATGTAAAAAAGGATTGGCTCTGAGTTATTTTTTTGTAGTAGTGTACAATTGAAGGTGCCAATTGGGGTAGTGGAGGAAAAACCGTTGCAGTGTAGAGGACGGGAGGATGTTCCACTTGGAGTTACCGAATTATTCATCCGAATTCATTTGCCATGATGAGAGAGGGTGGTGGAATGGAAAAGGTGCATGTCCCACGTCGGAATGTGTGATTAGATCAAAATCAGAAAACCACAAAAATATAGAGCTAACACTATTTTACTTTCTAGGATACAGAGCTGATCGATTGTGGTGCTTCAGAAATGATTTCGTGTCTAGTGTATTGGTTTGGACTCTCAAATTTATCAATAATGCTGTTGAATTACAGCTTTTTTTAAAGCTTGTACACACTCGATCAGGGGCGTACAAAAAAATGCCATAATGAAACCACCATATTTTCTGAAACGATAATCACAGTATAATTAAGTCCAGAACACCACACAGAACACAAACATCAGTATCTATCTTCTAGATGACTCAAATTTAGCACGAAATAACTCCAGCTTGAACAATGAGTCACGGAAGTGGTACACGTACCTGTATTCACACGACCAGCATTTCGACATTCCGTTGATCGAGGACACTGTCAATGGTGGAGGTGAAATGAGAGATGAGGGGATTGCAGAGAGAGCAACGGCCAACCATCTATATGCCGAGAGCTTACGGGGTGAGTTTTTATTTTATTTCAGCTTGATGCAAGGTAGGACAAGCACGGAACGTATTCGCCTATCGAAAGCTGTAATAATATATGTTGCTTCTTGTCACCGGCGGCACCACCAGCGCCGGCTCTGCTCTGCCAGATGGCTGCATCTCTAGAGAAGATGGTGGCACCAAGGCAAGTATCGTGAAGACGACCTCTGCAGGAGCAGGCCGAGGCGTGTCTACTAGGCCCAAGAAGCCCAATACCAGTCACTGGGCCTGATTGGGCGAATTAACGTTCCGGCCCTGCACGGCCCATCTGGGAGGCTAGCCCGTTGGCTCCTCTTTGTATTGCCGTGAGAAAGAAGATGAACTCGAACCTAAACTAGTTTCTAAACCGAGCCAGTGGCTTCGGCGGCGGCGACGTTCATCGGCGATCGAGTTAATCGGCCGGTGACGTTGGCCGAGGTTTCCTGTTATCGTTACTATTGCTAGTAGAACTCTAGCCTTGGTCCGGTTACAATTCATTCCGAGACAATCATGTCACTGGCATGCAAGGAGCGTGAATCATCAGAGCTAAGGTGATGGTAATGAACGCTAATCTCGAGATATAATAAAATAAAAAGAAAAATACTATATGGAAGCTCTTTATTATCAAGTAACCACGTCGAACGAATAAAGGAAAAGCGCAGAAGCAAGTAACCACGCGGTAAGGTATCACCGTATTAGGAATGAGAAGCAGTGCTTGAAGTGGCATCTAGAATACTGTTTATACTGTATCATAGAGGAAGTGAATACCAACCCTCTCAATATATTTATACTGTATTTAGTTTCGAAAAATCATCATTTGGTACACACTCGATCAGGGGCGTACAAAAAAATTTCTTAATTGAACCACCATATTTTTTGAAACGATAATCACAGTATAATTGAGTCCAGAACACCACACACAAAACATAAACATCAGTATCTATCTTCTAGATGACTCAAATTAATTATCACCAAACAACTCTAGCTTGAACAATTAGTCACGGAAGTGGTACATACCTGTATTCACATGAACCAGCTTTTCGACATTCTGCTGAGGAGACTGTCAATGGTGGATTTGAAATGAGAGATGAGGTGATTGCAGAGAAAGCAACGGCCACGCTCGTTGAGCAACTATCTTTCTGAATGCAGAGAAAAAAATTTCACAATGAAACCACCATATATATTTTCTGAAACTCAGTATAGTTAATTCCACGACGCCACACAGAACACAAACATCGCGCTATCTATCTTGAATAACTCCAGCTTGAATAATGAGTCACGGAAGTCGTACATACCTGTATTCACATGAACCGGCATTTCGACATTCAGTTGAGGATACTGTCAATGAGAGATTAGAAATGGGAGATGAGGTGAGATTTGAAATGAGGGAGCTTGTACACGCTCGGTTTGTCAGAGAAAGCAACGGCCACGCTCGTTGAGCAACTATATGCCGAGAGCTTATGGGGTGAGTTTTTTATTTTATTTCAGTGATGCAACGCAGGACAAGCAAGGAACATATTCGCCTATCCAAAGCTGTAATAAGAGCAAGTACAATAATGAGCTATAAGCCAAGCTAGTCAGCAATTTTGATAATGTGGAGGGAAGAAACGATGAGAGAGAAGAGAGCTTGGCTCTTGTTCTAGCACCAAGCTAGGCACGGATGCATAGGCATTAGTGGGTCCTAATAGATATGGATGTGAGGAGGAATAGGAAAGAGAAGTCAAACAAATAATAATAAAAAAAAATTTGTACATGATTAAAAGACTAGTTGTTGTATAGCTTAGCTCTTGTTACTTGGCTTATAGCCGAGCACTTGGCTCTATTATTAGCCATGCTCTAATATATGTCATTTCATTCCCGAGACAATCATATCACTGCCATGCAAGGAGCTCGATGTCTTCCGTTTTCATCATCAGAGCTAAAGTGAAGGTAATGAACGCTAATCTCGAGATACGATAAAATAAAATAAAGAAAAAAAAAATATAGTATGTGGAAGCTTTATTGTCAAGTAACCACGTCGAACGAATATAAAGGAAAAGTGCACAAGCAGGTAACCACGTGTGGTAAAGTATCACCGTATCAGGAATAAGAAGCAGTGCTTGAAGCGGCATCTAGAATACAGTTTATACTGTAATATCATAGAGGAAGTGAATACATACCAATCCTCTCAATATATTTATACTGTATTTAGTTTCGAAATCATCGTTTGGTACGTCGAACGATAAACATTTGGAGAAAGAACTGATTATATACATGTGTAGGTGTAAGTGTAAGTCCTTGTTTCAACCCTGCTGTTAGGACAAAAATTTCCGCACCCATCATGCCGACAGCAACCATGGCTTCCTAGTAACAACCATCTTCTTCTTCAGTCCATCCGCTTCTTCAATCAATGTACCCACCGCTACAAATATTACCAAAAAAACATGCAGGAAATGTATGGTACACACTAACCGCATAGTTGGCAGTAAGATGAAGCAGAGTATGTGTACCTGGATTATGGTTTGACGACCCAGCAAGCAATGTTGCTACTTTCATCAGCTGAGCAGGCGGCCACTTGGCAATAAGATATGATATAACATTATATTAGTTTAGAGATTAGAAAATGAACAGACCGGCCAGAGAAGGATCGGCACTGATGGAGCACAAATATTTCTTCTGCGGTCAAAGATAGAGTAATTATATACTATATTATATACAAGCAGCCGACCCAATGCAAGAAGCATGTGGCTAGCTTGGACCTTGGATGCCTTTTCTTTTCAAAGCTAGATGCAGCATGGACAAGCAAGGAATACGCATTCCGATGTCTTTTCAGAAAGCTCGACGTGTTAGTTTCCAAGGCAATGATTCTACAGGTAAGGAACAAACAGTTTGGTCGATTGGAAATTAAACTATTTTCTGTGTACGCACAGATGTCAGAATAGACATGAAAGGTATTGCATGCAGTTGAAGTGTTTGGTTTGTGGAGTCACCTCATACTTCATGAGGTGACACATCTTGAGTTCGTATGAATTTTGGTGAAATCAACCTATTCCTCGTGCTCATGAGGAATAAGAAACTCATTCCATTCCGCAAACCAAATTAAAAAAAATGAGGAGTGAAAAGAATATAGAGCACCTCATCCCTCAAACCAAACACATCCTTAGTGCTCATGGCTTGCAGAGTGCATCCTGTAGCATTCGGCCAAACATACATGTTACATCATGCACTGGTCAACTGTCACTGGTTAAATTGAATTGTGAAGTTACACGGCCTAACAAGCATGCTCTGTTGTACCCCCACCAAGCATCCTTGAACGAGCTAGTGGACGATGCTGTGCTCTCCGATTATGAGGGACTGGATGGGGTTCCTTTGGTGGAAGTAGCTAGTGACTCGGTTCAGCCGATGCTGCCTGCTGTCTTGCCGGGTGGAGGTGAAATGCTCTGGCCTCCCTGGAGGCAGTGGTGACGCATGGGGAGCCTAGTGCTGGGATGCCGTGGTCACACAGAGGGAGTCCATGGGCTGCCAAAGGGTGCTTCAGTGCAGGTGCAGCAAGGAGGCAATGCGGTGACTGGGATGCCATGGTTATAGGGAGTTCAGTTCATGGGATGCTTGCTATACGATGGACCAGTCCACTGAGCTCTCGTTGCAAGAGTGAACTAGTACCCCAGCCATTTAAGTCGACACGCCCTAGACACGTCCAACCATCTGAAGAAGAGCTTGGTCACTGGTTGCCTCTGCCTGTCATAGTATTGGACCATGACAGGGAAAGTCCCCTAAGGCTCCGTGTTAAGAAGCTGCCATTCATCGACGGGTTACTTTGTGTTCAAAAATTATCTTCATATATGTTTCCTTCAAATTTATCCTCTGTCCCAAAAATTACATGGATGCATCATGACTGCAACCTGTCTGTTTCCTACAACTTATTACCATCAAATGACAATTAGCGCAGTGACTCTTCTTGAGTCTGTAAAGGACCCTGAATAAAAGTCTCTGTTTCTCAACAATGTGAATGATGAAGTGCATTACACTAATTATATTGGTAACAATTTGAGCTTGTGACAACCATCCTGCAGTGGAGAATTTGACAGTCAGTCCATCATAGAATTTGCCTATGACCGGAGTATATAGAATATGAAATGACCTGGCAATGATGATGCAGATGAGAAAACCCCACCATCCAGCCACATTAGAGTTCCCAGGCAACCAAAAAATGATGCAGATTAGAAAATAACATTAAGCGCCACGGGAGTAATCAATAAGCTCACAACATATAAAAGACACAAAAACAGAGTACATTAACGGTTCCAAATAACAAACAGTACAGTTCCAAATTACAAAGAGTACAAGTCTAACCCTGAGACTAATAACTCGACTCAACCAATGTAAAACAAACTCAACAAGCCTGAACTAAACAATTAGTAAAAGGCTCAAAGGGTCTATAGGATTATGGAAAAATAAAAATACTTTTTTTGGGGCTTTTTGGCCTATAGAAAAAAATAGCAAACTGAATTCTCTCACTAATCAAACCTTGCTCTGAATACCACTGATATGAGTTAGGTTTACATCGGTGCAGTCGAAAATGTAATTTTGACGACATGCATGTTCGAGATGAATCACCAATAAGGCAATAATGTAAAACGTCCTCACGCATGTTTTGTTTCTAGACATTTTAGGTGTTTACTAATAAGGTAGCTAGGTGATGTTTTGAGCAGCAAAGCAATCCGTCCGAACATCATATCAAGTTGATTCGTTAGCCTCGGTTGAGAAAATAAATGCAGCTAAAAGAACAAGAAACAATTGTGTGATCACGCACCGCACATGTGCAGGGTAATTGATGAGACAGTCGACCAAGTGAAAGACATCTTCAATATCCATTTACGTCTAGATAGTCCCACCTGACACATGCAACGCTAGCTGTAACCATTCGGGCTGTTTGGCTAATAGATGAGAGGCAAATAAGGGGAAAAGACTAAAATGTGGATGAAAAAGAATATAAAGTAATTAGTTACTAAAGCTTTTCACAACTGTAGAGAAAAGATAAGAAAAATATTTGTATAAGAATTGTTTTAAGCATACAAAGATCATGCATGCCACTATGCAGACGATATATACTCCGTCCGTCCTAAAAAAGACGACACATATTGTTTTCTAAGAAGTCAATTATAAGTATGAATAATTTTATATATACAAAAGTATCGACATTTATGTTTCTAAATAGGTGAACTATGAAACATATTACATAACTAATCTAATGATATTTATTTTCTATCATAAATGTTAGTACGTTATATTGATTTGGCCAAATTTGAAATTTGTTGACTTCTTACCAATGACCACAAATTTAAAGATTTACACATAGCAATGAGAATATCAATGATGCTAAGTTATAATTGCGTTGAACATAGTTCAGAATTCATATAGAAAAATAAATTTGCATTCGTAAAAGCCATGGGTCTATTTAATTGTTTAGCACATTATGAACTTGTGAGCTATTGATACCTGGTAAAATTAAATAAAAAAACAGAAAGCCGAACCTTAAATCCGTAGCTAAACAGGCCACACACTGCAATCCACAAAACACCCCATAATTCTGGAAATCAAAGATCCTTGAGGCACACGGGTGGGCCTAATCTGCCAAGGAAATAAAACAAAATTTCAGTCAACACAAATGGAGTTAGCATAGGAAATCAAATTCTCACGTTGCATCGGAATGAGGTTCATTATCACTAATGAGAATATCAAGGATGCTAAATTAGAATATAGTTCAGAATTCTATTTAATTGTTTAGAATATGAAGTTGCGAGCTATGCGTACCTGGTAAAATTAAATAAAAAAAAGAGAAAGCCAAATAATAAACCGTAGCTAAACAGGCCAGGCACTGCCAGCCATAAAGCTCCCCATAATTTCTGGAAATCAAAGATCCTTGAGGCGCACGGGTGGGCCTAATCAGCAAAGAAAATAATTAACACAAAAATTCAGTCAATCTCCAGTTGGATCGGTCATTCTCAATGAGGTTCACGCCGATGTGTTATCACTAATAATCCAAGTACCAACAACACTAGCTATAGAGACAATACTGTATGCTATGATAATTTAACACCAATAGTTTTATTGAAACTATACCTGGTTTCTGACAAGCCAGTATTCTGCACTTTCAGTTGACGAGACTGCCAATATTATGATGTGAGATTGTGAAATGCGATAGCGTTGAGAAAGCTCCACACGCATGCCAACAGGCGTGAGTGTACAGGAACTATATATAGACAACCATATTTTGGATGCGTTTCTTTATCATACAGCTGTGGATGCATAGACGTACAAGTAAGGAATGATGCTGTTTTGTCTTTTGAGAAAGCTTGCGACATGCATGCACGCCATGTTATGATGCGATGATCCAGATCACAAGCAAAGGAACAGGGAGGGGGGACTGCTTTTGATCTCATCATCAGTCAGGCTGTAAAGGGAATGCATGGTAAAGAAACTCTCAAACAAAGACCGTGTACGAAGTTGAATGATTAGGTATGTAAAACGACATGGATGAAAGCAAAGTTAATCAAGGGATGCTGAGCAAGGGCGCTGAACGGCAGACCGGAACAACAATTGGCACGATGCTGCATTTAATTGTGGTTAGCAAAGCATCATCTGCCGCTAGAATCTAGCTAGAGAAGGAACAGAGGAGAAAAAACTACAGTGTCAACTTATATGATACAGTACCAGTTAAGAAAAAAGGACATAGGAATATCAGTCAATCATTGTTTATATATGGTTGCTTGATTCCTTGTCTGTGGTCATCACAAAGACAAGAAGTCGCAGCGACTGCTGTGGGTTCCCAAGCGTCGCAGCTACCCTCTGCTTCAGGCGCGCTGGGCTCAGCTTTCGGCACGTTGTCATCACGATGAAAAGAGCCGCTACCTCCACTGATTGCTGCTCGTACGTCGTCATCGCGTTCTCGTGCATATTTTGTTTGGACAGAACAGTACAGGAAATTCCTTGCCCCTCGTCCGAGACCGACTAATTTCTTCACGACGTGGGTGGACGAGGTGAAGGACGACGCAGGAAGGGAAAGGAAGGCAAGGCAAGGCGGATGGTGAGTGGTGACCCGGCCAGCTACTCCCAGCTGCTCCATCACGACGACTGGTGGTCTGTCAAGCGGCCGCGGTGGAATGAAGCACGGGTAGCCTGCACGAACATCACCTTGACAGCGAAGACTCCTTCCTTCTAACAGTGGTATATGGCCCAACGCGCCGCGGCGAAAAGAGATTTTTCCTTGATGAGTTGAAAGCTTTGAAGCCAGCACCAGGCACACGATGGCTAATAACGGGCGACTTCAATCTCATTTATAGAGCTGCGGATAAAAACAACAACAGATTGAGCATCAGCTTAATGCGCCAATTTAGAGAAGCTTTAGATGAAAGTGACCTTTCTGAGATCGCCCTGCAAAACAGGAAATTCACGTGGAGCAATGAAAGAGCTCGGCCGACGATGGCGAGATTAGACCGCTTCTTCTGTAACGCCGAGTGGGATGCAACTTTCAGCCATCACATTCTAAACGCCTTGTCCACATCGCTTTCTGACCACTGTCCGCTCCTGCTCTCCAACCAGCTAGGCCCAAGGAGGCCACGCACCTTTAAGTTCGAAAATTACTGGACAAAGCTCCCAGGCTTCCTGGATGTTGTCAAATGTGCCTGGAATACGCCGACTGACCATTATGAGCCATTCCATGTTCTGTACTATAAACTGCGCGCAACGGCAGAAAAACTAAGAGCCTGGAGTAAGGAGAAAATTTCCGATGCCAGGAGTTTGTTTTTCATGGCGCAAGAAGTCATCCTAAGACTAGACATAGCACAAGAAAATAGAGAGCTATCTGCTGACGAGCTTCTCCTTCGCACAAGACTAAAGAAGAGAATCTTGGGGCTAGCGGTAATCGAGAGAGCAAGGTGCAGACAAGCATCAAGGCTTACAACAATCAAACTCGGAGACGCAAACACAAAGTTTTTCCACCGGAGGATTAATGCAAGGAGAAGGAAAAATCACATCCAAAGACTGAAACAAGGCCACGGATGGGCAATAAATCACGAGGACAAGGCGACGATAATTCAAGACCACTTCTCTGAGTTCATGGGTCGACCAATGCCAAGGCAGTACGACTTAAACTGGGACGAGCTACAGCTGCCCCAGCACGACCTCAGCGGGATTGATGCGGAGTTCACCGAGGAGGAGATCAAAGCCGCTATCCACCATATGCCTACGGACAAAGCCCCAGGTCCGGATGGATTCACAGGAGCCTTCTTCAGATCATGCTGGGAGATCATTAAGTCTGACTTCACTAAGGCGGCAAACGCCTTCCACGACCTACGCTCGCAAAAGCTGACTATCATCAACACCGCCAATGTGATCCTGATCCCCAAGAAAGACGGAGCAGAACGAATTGGGGATTTCAGGCCAATCAGCCTGATCCATTCCTTTGCAAAAATCATCACCAAAATCCTGGCATTGCGACTTGCACCTCACATGTCATCCATCGTCGCAACAACGCAAGGTGCCTTCATCAAAAGACGAAGCATCCATGACAACTACATGGCCGTGAGCAATGCAATAAAGTGCTACAGCAGGTCCAAACAGTCAGCTTTGTTCCTCAAACTTGACATTACCAAAGCGTTCGACTCAGTCAGATGGGAATACTTGCTCACCCTACTGTGCAGACTAGGCTTCCCCGGCCGCTGGCGTGACTGGATAGCCGCGCTTCTATCCACTTCCTCTACGAGAGTGCTCCTGAATGGAGTGCCTGGCCAGCTGATTAAGCATGGAAGAGGTCTACGCCAGGGCGATCCTCTTTCACCGCTACACTTTGTCATAGCAATGGACCCCCTCCAGAAGCTGCTTGACCGTGCAACCGAGGAGGGATACCTCTCCAAACTGCGGGGTAGAACGGCACAACTTAGAGTTTCCATGTACGCTGATGACACAGCGATCTTCATCAAGCCTACAAGAGATGATGTGCTAGCCCTAACCAAACTTCTTGCCTACTTCGGAGATGCCACAGGCCTTAAAACAAATTTCCAGAAGTCCACGATCATACCAATTCGATGTGACGGAGTAAACCTGAGGGATGTCCTAGCGGGATCTCCGGCAAAGGTCTCCAGTTTCCCAACAAAATACCTGGGCTTGCCGCTTTCAAACAGGAGACTAAAGAAAGTAGATTTTCAGCCACTGGTAGACAAGGCAGTCAGCAAAATCACCATGTGGAACGGAAGGCAGATTAACCACTCAGGTCGTTTGACCCTGGTCAAAGCGGTGCTGACAGCACAGGCGGTCTACTTCCTCACATCACTGCGGGCGCCCAAAGGGGTGCTAAATGACGTTGATAGTCAGAGAAGGAAATTCCTATGGGCAGGGGCAGAAGCGCTGACGGGAGGTAAGTGCAAGGTCAATTGGCCAAGATCTGCCAGGCCAAAAAACTCCGGAGGACTGGGCATCCTTCATTTGCGGAAGTTCGCGAGAGCTCTAAGGCTCAGGTCGCCAGTGGTCTACCGGCACGAACTGTACCGGCGGAGATGACACCCCCTGCAATAGAACAGACAAGCTGCTTTTTGCAGCGTCCACGTCCCTGACGGAGGGAGATGGGAACAAAGCGACCTTTTGGACGACCGCTTGGCTGCAAGGGCAACGTCCATGTGACGTAGCGCCGAACCTCTTCAGCATTTCAAAGAGGAAAAACTGAACACTACAATAGGCACTGGCAAACAATAGGTGGATTAGTGACATCAACCTGCAGCACCCTAGCTTCTCGACACTACACTTCTAGGAATACTTGCATCTCTGGCGAGAAGCACGACGAGTGGTGCTAACTGAAGGGGTACCAGATACTATAACCTGGAAATTTGGGACAACAGGTGAATACTCGGCCTCCACGGCGTACCACGCGCAATTCATCGGGGCAACCTTTACTAACTTTGAGGCAATCATCTGGAAGCCTTGGGCTCCGCCCAAATGCAAGTTCTTCGCATGGTTGGCTATACAAAACAGGATATGGACCGCGGATAGACTACATGTTCGCAACTGGCCGAATCAAAGTATATGTACCCTATGCAGAAACACTGTGGAGACAGGATTGCACCTTTTCAAGGACTGTAGATTTGTCAGGAGAATATGGACGGAAGTTGCTATGTGGACACAGAACGCAAACTTGCATCCTAATGCTTGGCCACCAAGCGGCTGCATCCACAGCTGGTGGACCAATTTAGCCAAGACGCCATCCAAGAGTAGGAAAGGAATTCGCACCCTAATCATCCTGGTGTGTTGGGAAGTTTGGAAGGAAAGGAATGCAAGAGTCTTCGACCGAGCGGAGGCACCAAATTTTCGTGTAGTTCAAAGAATCAAGGAAGAGGCGGCTCTCTGGAAGGCGGCCGGGGCCAGGCATCTTTCGGCCCTCCTGCCGCCCTTCTAGTTTTAGCTTTGTACAGCTTTTGTATAGTTCTGTTAGTTTGTGGTTTTCCTTTCTTCCTTTCTTTGGGCGTTTGCCTTTTGTTTTCTGTACAGCGCCGTCTGGCGGACTCCTCCTTTTTAATATAGCGGGCAGCTCTTCAGCCGGTTCGTTTCAAAAAAAAAAAAAAATCTTTCCAAGACGACGAGATGGATGGGGACATTATATTCTACATACAAGGTTGGCCAATTCATCAATGCCATAGTACGTGATCCTGTTGTTCACCTCACCTGTAATGTAACCACCTGCTCGATCGTCCAACTTTTTTCTCTCTCGTTAAAGTGATCATGTTGATCACCTCACCGGCAACTGTAACCACCACCTGCTCGTCCAACCTTTTTTCTCGTGTATCTTTTTCTAGCTTTCACCTCTGGCCGGAAACTTTCGTGATGCACCTTAACTGCGACTACTTGGTTCTGAATAAGACTGTCATGATCGGCAAGACATATGTTAGAAATAAACGTATTAATAAGAATAGTGGCTAAAGAATTAGATAATTAGATAGTATTTATTTAAGAAGAAAGACTATTGGGCCTAGCCCATTAACAATTGTAAGCCCCCTTATATATATAAGGGAGACTTTTAATGAAAAGGCAAGCAAGTATTATTAGGGTTTATCCCTTATCTCTCCCTCCCTCTCTTCTCTACTGCCGCCGCCTCTCTCCTCCTCTCTTCCACCACGTCGCCTCTCCTCCCCACGGCGCCGCCGCTGCCTACCGCTCAGCCACGCCGCCGCCGTCGCCTGACTACGTTGCCACGGCCACGTCATCACCATTGCCCTCTCCACTACCCTCAACCGTCCAGGAGGGTCTTGGGGTGTGACAAAGACTCTCTGTTCTCAAACCTAAATCCACTGATAGTCATTCTGCTGCAATAAAATTGTTGGTGTCTGTTGACGGCCACGAACGACAAATTTATACCGTCAACATTCTACCAAAAAGGGGTTAAACTATGCATTTTTACACTCATACACATTTACTATTGACATAGTTCCACTTGTATTGGAGAATTATTTGATTACAGGAATTTATAAACAAACAAGTGGAAAAATCATGAAAAGGCGCCTTCTGGGAAAATGTATTTCAGCACAACAACTGTCCCAATGAAGAAAAGCCCATCATGAAGCAGATCTGGGCCGAGCAACAATGGGGAATGACTTTTCCCTGCACGAAGCCCACCGCCGAAGTCGGGGCCCAGCCGGGCCAGGCCCAGCTTCGGGCGCGCCAAGCTGGCGCCGGCCCGGCCCGGCCGGTGAGGCGGTGCGATAAGTGCCCGGGAGGGCGGTGCGGAGCATCGGTATCAGATTCAGAGAACCTAGACGCCTGGTTATGGTCGGTTTTGGGGGAATTTACCACTTTACCCCCTCCCCTCCTTGTATAAATAAGAGGCCTCTCTCCCTCTCACAACACACACCACCAACAAAGAGTCTTGGGGTGTGACAAAGACTCTGTTCTCAAACCTAGATCTAGTGATAGTCATTCTGCAGCAATAAAATTGTTGGTGTTCATAAAAGTCATCCTGAAGGTGAAGCACATCCCTGCCCTCCCCTGTTTTTGTCTACGCTCAGAAGTCAGAAGAGACATGAAGGATACTGGAATTGGACACCTAGCCTTCAATATGCTAGTAGGCCTACTTGGCTTCGTGGTTCACGACCCAGCGGAACCTACTAAGTGATAGGTGCTTTCAAATCCAAATGAGCTTCTGACAAAGTAACAGTCCTTAATCGACACAGGCAGAGGACCACAAATCCCGCCTGGTCTAGTTATCAAATCTTATACCATTAGTTATAACTCAACTACCACGTAGTCACCATGTGACTAACCATCATCCAAATCCAAAGTAAGTGACCGGATATCACTTGACTATTGCAACCATCATTCCCTGAGCATACCTAATCCTAGACTTAGCAATAGGATAGGATAACAAGGTAAACAAGGATATATTGTGCAGCAACGGTACCAAACAACTCCTATACTTAATGCATCAAACATAAAAGAAACACAATTAATTTAATTCAGAAAGCGTAGAAAAGTTCAGCATGCACCGGGGCTTGCCTTTCACAAAAGTCATAGGGAAGTGATCCAGACACTCAGGTAGCTCGGTGATCGACTCGTCTCCTCTTGTGAGCTCTTCTGGCGGCACTCCAAGATGGTGAAGCTCAGCCTCCTGCTCCTCGCCCTCCACCTGAGCCATCTCCTCCGATCCTGATATGATGCATATGCGAGAGTGAGTATGATGAATGCACGATTAACAAAGGATTTATGTGTGCATAATGATGAATGATTATAGTAAGTGTGGGGGGATAAACCCCTATCCCCTCATGGACCATCTTGGGCTAACCCGTCCAGGCCGGCCCAGACTGCAAGATCAAGCCCGAGCAGGTGTTAAACTGGTCGGTGGCCACCGCGAGGATCATGGCGAATACTTGATCATGAAGGTATACTTTACTTAATATGTAGTCAATCATATCTGATGTAAACTTTCCTATTGTAAACCGACCAGGATAGATACTGTTAGTAAGATCCGATCTGTAACCCTACCCCCCGGGATATATAAGGCGGGCAGGGACCCCCTCTCAAAACATCTAATCTCATCCAATCTCATATAGAGCAATACAAACCCTAAGCAGGACGTAGGTTTTACGCCCTCACGGCGGCCCAACCTGGGTAAAATCCTTGTGTTCATTATCTTTCGTCTTGCTTAACGTCTTGTTAGTCATCCCACGCACCTCCGCCAATACAATCTACCATCTTGGGCATACCCTTGCTGGGCTATTGACCATATCTCGTCGACAGCTGGCGCGCCAGGTAGGGGTGTGCATGCCGACTCCATGGCTAACAAGATGGTGATCTTTCCAAGCTCCATGGTCATCGATCCTGCTCTGAACATTCAGTTTGGGTTGATACCGTGGAATAACGGTGCCAACTACGACATCAACAACTCGAGTCGGTGCATATTCAATCTCGTCGACCACACCACCACCAACATCGGCGGCTCGACTTCGGGATCAATCTCAGAGACTGCTCCATCAAGCTTCCCCCACAGCTGGCGCTAGAAGGAGGGGGCAAAAGGCGGGCGAGCATCGGGGGCAGTGGTGGAGGCAGCGGGCGCTCCAATGGTCGCAACCGCGGACTGCGGTTCTCCCACAGGTATCGTGTTGTCCATTCTATATGTTGATTCTGTTGTGCACTTGTCTTTAACCTTTGTCCTGCAGGCCGGCGGAGCAGGCGCCCGTACAGCCCGTGGAGTAGTCACCACCCGCCCAACAGAGCGCCCAGGCGACACCGCTCGATGCTCATGCCCAGGCCGTGCCACATGCCCTCAACGTCCAGGACTAGGAGCAAGCGCCATGCGGCGTCCTGATGGCCGAGGCGACCACCCATGCCAGCGCGGAGCACGCCCTCCCAAGTCCCCGATTGATGACTGTTAGGTCGTCGGTTGGGACACATCGGGTCATGGGGAAGCTTCCGACGCGTGGGGGAGAGGAGCCTCGGGTGCGTCGCTGGAGGAGCCGGCCGTCCAGTCGGAGGAGCAGCCAGAGTCGCCGGAGGAGGAGGCAGCGCTGACCAATATGCTAGCCGACGTTGCCAACCGCCTCCAAGTAATACTTGTTGTCGCCTATTCTTCATATGATTTTTTCTATTTTATCTGCCGACCTTGTGTTTTGTGTAATGGGAATGAATCGTGTAGTGCCTTCGCTCGGATGAGGCGCACAGCCTGTGGGAGGAGCTTGCCGCCTCTCAGATGGCGTTGGCGCTGGCCAACCAGGTGCAGCAAGATCTCGCCCGAGGGAGTGATCAGTTCGCCCAGGAGCATGACCAGCTCGCGCGGGAGCATGACCAGCTTGCTGCGGAGCGGGCGGCGTTAGTGGCCGAGCGAGACCGCCTAGTGGAGGAGCACGCTAGGGCAGTGGCGGAACATGATCTGGGGCAGGACCTCATGGAGGAGAGAGCGGCACTGGCCGTCGAACGGGAGCACCTCGCTAGGGAGCGGACGCAGCTGGCAGAGGAGCGTGCCCGTCTCCTTGCAGACCAGGAGGAGACCCACCGTGCTGCCAATGACCAGATCACGGGTATCATAATCTTCTGTTGTCTCTTATTGTCTTCCGTTGTAGAATTTCTTGTATTGCTTACTTGCTTTCTGCCTGAACAGATCTCGAGGCCACACAGTTCCAGCTCCAGGAGCAACTGGAGATGGCAAGGCAAGGAGGCGACGAGGCTGAAGGAGACCGTCCAGGAGACACTTGTCGCGGGGCGTCTTGCGGTAGAGAAGCTAATTACTATGCGAAACAAACTACTTATTTCACCATCAACACACACACACACACACACACACACACACACACACACACACACACACACACACACACACACACACATATATATATATCAATCATCATATTGGACAGCATAGCATAGCAGCACAAAAATGCACACAACTAGAGTTCCATAACTCCAATGACAGCAAATTAAGACTTGTTGGAAAGCTTAGAAAATTATCTACAACTATTATTAAGCCCATATTACCAGATTCCAACATTTTATTTATGCAAAACAGCAAGTTTACAATTCTGTTTTAGAGTGGCAAAGCAAACATGCATCACTTATAACTTACAAAATACCTATGCAAACCTTAGCAAATCTGAACAGCAAGTAATTTAGATGATTACCTATCACATTAACTTACTGGTCAACAGGAAAGTTAAACTAAATTACATGAAATGATAGTTGCTAATTAACACATCACATAGAAATGCATAAAATGAATTATAGAGCAAATTAAATAACAGCTCAATGTGAATATTCACCAAATCACCAAACCAACTTAACTAACAGCAAATTAAATAACAGCTCAATGTGAATATTCATGAAATCACCAAACCAACTTAACTAACAATTGTTAACACATGCTCTCAACATGTCTTCAGAATCGATTCACATGTTGGTTTGTCCAGTAGTTTGAGGGTGGTATGCCGAACTGCGAATTAACTTGGTGTCCAAAGCTTTGTGCAAACATTCCCAAAATCTAGTGGTCCATTGAGATCCTCGATCAAACAACATGGTCTTGGGTACTCCATGCAGACAAACTAATTAAGCAATGTAGATCTCTGCATACCGATGAGGTTGATAATTGATACACACAGGAATAAAATGTGCTACTTTGGTTAGACGATCCATGATTACCCAAATCAAATCAAATCCTTTTTGGGTACGGGAAGTCCCACAACTAAATCCATAGTTATGTGATCCCACTTCCAATCGGGAATCGGCAATGGTTGTAGTAATCCAAAGAGGTTTCAAATGAATAGCCTTGACTCTACAACAATTATCACACTTTGCTACATGAGCTACAATTTCCTTCCTCATCTTGGTCCACCAAAAACGTGACCTCAAATCTTGGTACATCTTGTTACTACCGGATTAATAGACAAGGCGTAAGAATGAGCTTCCGTAAAATTTGATCTCTAAGCTCCTTATCCTTAGGTACAACAAGACGGTCATCATACCATAGGACATCATTTTCATCAATCTTGAAATGTTCACTTGGGGTTTCTTTGAGTTTCTGACAGCAAATTAAATAAAAGCTCAATGTGAATATTCATGAAATCACCAAACCAACTTAACTAACAGTTGTTAACACAGCTCTCAACATGTCTTCCAGAATCTGATTCACATGTTGGTTTGTCCGATAGTTTGAGGGTGGTATGCCGAACTGCGAATTAACTTGGTGTCCAAAGCTTTGTGTAAACATTCCCAAAATCTGGCGGTCCATTGAGATCCTCGATCAAACAATATGGTCTTGGGTACTCTATGCAGACAAACTAATTAAGCAATGTAGATCTCTGCATACTGATGAGGTTGATAATTGATACACATAGGAATAAAATGTGCTACTTTGGTTAGACGATCCACGATTACCCAAATCGAATCAAATCCTTTTTGGGTACGGGGAAGTCCCACAACTAAATCCATAGTTATGTGATCCCACTTCCAATCGGGAATTGGCAATGGTTGTAGTAATCCAGCAGGTTTCAAATGAATAGCCTTGACTCTACAACAATTATCACACTTTGCTACATGAGCTACAATTTCCTTCCTCATCTTGGTCCACCAAAAACATGACCTCAAATCTTGGTACATCTTGTTACTACCTGGATGAATAGACAAGGCAGAAGAATGAGCTTCCGTAAAATTTGATCTCTGAGCTCCTTATCCTTAGGTACAACAAGAAGGTCATCATACCACAGGACATCATTTTCATCAATATTGAAATGTTCACTTGGGGTTTCTTTGAGTTTCTGTTTGATGAAAGAAATACCCTTATCCGTTTTCTATCTCCCGATTATCTGACTCTCAAGGGAACTTTGAACTGAAGTATTATGCAAGACTGTAGGGTGTAGTAAGTTGAATCCCTCTTCCAACAATGGGTGGTCAATAGTACAATGTGCCTTCAACTCAAGGCGTCTGCAATGACACTCGCCTTGCCCGGATGGTAATGTACTACCAAGTTATAATCTTTTATCAACTCTAACCATCTTCTTTGTCTCATGTTTAGTTCATCTTGGGTGGAGATATATTTGAGACTCTTGTGATCTGTATAAATGTGACACACATTCCCAAGTAGGTAGTGGCGCCAAATCTTCAAAGCATGCACTACAGCTGCCAATTCCAAATCATGTGTTGGGTAATTCACCTCATGTTTCCTTAATTTCCATGAGGCATAAGTAATTACCCATCCTTCTTGCATAAGTACACAACCTAAACCTGTACCACATGCGTCGCAAAACACATCAAAAGGTTTCTCTTTGTCTGGCTGTGCAAGCACTGGAGCGGTTGTTAACAACTCTCATAGAGTATGAAAAGTTGTCTCACACTCCGGTGTCCACACAAATTTCTCATCCTTTTGCAACAACCTTGTCATGGCTTTGGCAATCTTAGAGAAGTCAGGTATAAATCGATGATAGTGCCCGGCTAGACCAAGAAAACTCTAAATCTCATTGACAGAAGTTGGTGCCTTCCAATCCATAACCTCTTGAACTTTACTTAGATCCACTGAAATGCCTTCCTCAGATAAGACATGTCCAAGGAATTGCACTTTCTTTAACCAAAATTCACATTTGCTAAACTTGGCATAAAGCCGGTGTTCGTTTAATCTAGTCAACACTATTCTCAGGTGTTCTGCATGATCTTCTTTATTCTCCGAATATACCAAAATGTCATCGATAAACACGACCACGAATTTATCCAACTCGGGCATGAATACCGAATTCATCCGGTACATAAAATAAGCTGGAGCATTTGTCAAGCCGAAAGACATGACAAGATACTCATATAAACCATATCTTGTAGAGAAAGCAGTCTTCGGGACATCTTGTGGTTTAATCTTGATCTGATGGTAACCCGAACGAAGATCGATCTTGGAGAAAACTTTTGCTTTTGACAATTGATCAAAGAGAATATCAATGCAGGGCAAAGGATATTTATTCTTAACTATCACTACATTGAGTGGTCGGTATTCCACACACATCCTCAATGATTGATCTTTCTTCTTCACGAATAAGGCAGGACATCCCCATGGTGATGAGCTTGGTCTAATTAAACCCTTATCCAATAATTCTTGCAACTGGACTTTCAACTTGGCTAACTCATTGGGTGGCATCCTATAGGGTCTCCTAGAGATAAGTGCTATTCCTGGTATCAACTCTATTGCAAACTCCACATCGCTATCAGGTGGTAATCCAGGCAACTCTTTTGGGAAAACATCCAAAAATTCACACACCACTGGTATAGCTGAGATATAAGTAACTTGTAAAGCAGCAAGGACACAATTTAGATTAGGTGTTTTGGGAAGGATTATCTGATGTTCTTTCCCATCTCGGGGGCCTCTCAGAAGAATTATCCCATTTAGAGTGTCTATAATTGCTCCCCATTGTTTCATCCAACTCATTCCCAAAATGACATCCAAACTCAAACCGGGTAATGCTGTCAGTGAAGTTAAGATTTCTAAACTCCCAATCTTAATCTTTACATCCCTTACTATCTGCTTAGTAAGTTGATCAACCCCTACCGAACTAATATGATACCCATAACCCAATTTAGATATCTTTTCATTATGCTTTCGTGCAAATGCTTGACTCATAAATGAATGCAATGATCCAGAATCAAACAAAACAATAGCATTATGATTGTTGACTAGGCACGTACCAGCAGTTATAGTCTCTCCCTCTAGGATATCTTCAGCACTGGTGTAGTGAGCTTACCCAATGTTCTGCCTGTTGGGTTGGTTCTTCCTTGGGTGAGGGCAATACCTGGAGAAGTGTCCTGGCTTCCCGCAATTATAGCAGTTGGTCTTTGGTAGGGGGTCTGCAACCACCATTCTGAGCTGTCTTCCCTTTCTGGACAGGTGTGACATAGGACTTCTTGTAGTGAGGACTCCCATATTGTGGCTTCTTCTACGGTGGTGTATACCACAACTGTGCAGCTGGTGGACGATAACCTGAACGGCGAGCAGGTGGAGCATTGTTCTGGTATGAGCTCCCTTCAAAAGGTCTCTTCTTGTTCTTTGTAGTAGCATAGATGTTGTTATTGTTCGCCTGCACGAGACAATCACTCACAAAGGCATGGAAAGTCTCCCTGAATGAGGCTCCAACGGTCTTCTGCATCTTGGCATTGAGCCCTCTCTTGAAACTAGCCAGCTTCTTTGCCTCAGTATCCACATATCCCGGGACATAACATGACAAATTGTTGAAGGCTTGCAGATATTCAGTTACTATCTTGTTGCCTTATGTCAGTTTTATGAACTCAGCCTCCTTCATGGCGATCACACCAGGCGGAATATAGGCCTCACGGAAAGCTATCATGAACCTAGCCCAAGTAATAGGAGTATTAGCTGGGTAGGTGGCACGATGGTGAGTCCACCATATCCCCTGCCAGTCCTTCCAACAGGTGAGCGGCATACTCAATCTTCAACTCCTCAGTTAAGCGCAGCAGGCAAAACTTGTTTTCCATTGAATTGATCCACTCATCAGCCTCCAAAGGTTCTTTAGCTTCACCGAAGCTAGGTGGTTTTGGTATCCATGAAGTCCCCGAAAGTGTTGTACTGGTTGACCTCATGTTCACGGCGGCCTCCACCACCACCCTGCTCGGTGTTGCGCGAGATGTTACGCAACTCCCCCTAAAGCTGGTTAAAGAACTGCTCCCGATTAATGGGAGGTGGGGGTGGTAGTTTCTTTGGCACCCTCCAGCGCCCGAACGTGTCCGAGTCATCTGCACAATTCAAACTAATGATAATTATTAAATGATGTTTCAACAGCGTACATGCATCGAACTTAGAGTTACGCAGAATTTATTGAGAGAATAAATTCATCCAACAAATACAGGTAACAATAATTTCAATAACATTACACACATCATAGGAATAATTAAAATTGATAAGATCATGTATCCAACATAAATTCTCCATCCAATACGGAAATAATCCAAGGTTCAACATAATCACCACATCACCAATAACTCACAATTGCACACATCGCATCCATAAAACATGAACCATCCATTAATAACTCATCAATGGTCTCGAATGACGTACAACGGAGTCTGATAAATTATTAGTTCAATGTCTTACATACCAACAGTCTCATGCTAAAGATAGAAATGCTAAGGATAACGATAGATAACAACTAATAAGGTCTTATAGCCTACGATCGAACATAGCAGCTAACAACTAGAGTACTCTAAGGAGACGGGTCGTGACGACGAAACTCTGGGGAGACGTTGGAGACATCGCTCCCATCGCTACTACTGTCATTGCCATCTTCATGTTCATCATCACTCAAGTCGATGATCGTCGTCCGCATCATTCAGGAGGTGATGAATGCGACGGCGCACCTGGTCAAAGTTGTCAAGAGCCTTGTTGCGTTCACTGATAGTACGGGACAAATGGGTCTGAAGAAAATTGCGCTCCCTTGTCAACCTGGAGACGCGGCCCTGCAGCCCACGAGCGTCAGCGAGAGCACGGGAAGTCTCGGCGGTCACTGCAGCAAGTGTGGCTTGAGTCGTGCTGTTGAGGGTGAGGACAGCAAACATGGCCTACATAGCAGTCATGCCCTCAGCGCTCATACCCTCCTCGGGCAGCACATCCTAGGGAAACGAAGCAACAGGACCCCCTGCGAGTGCAGAACCGTGCTCGCGAGAGATGTCTACAAGGACATCGAGAGCTGCAAGTTGCATGGCCTCCCAAGTAGTCTGCCCGTGAGATAGACGATGCCACGCCTGCCACTGCGGGTCAGTGGGGTGCGCTCCCACTGTCAGCTCCACAGTGAACTAGGGCAACTTGCCCACTGGATCCTCCTGACACCACTGGTAGCAAGGCGACTGCTCATAACCAACTGCACTAAGTGTCTCCCACAGAAGGGCAGGTGTACCCCACAACTCAGGAAGCTCCAAAGGCTGAAACGGTGCTCCCATCTATAGCAAGATTTGGAGATTGTGTGAGATTGAGACTTAGATAGATCAATTTTAAGAAAAGGGACAAGTACTTCATAAGGGGAGGAAGTGAATGCATGAATGAGATCATAATTATAAAGCATGATGCATGAGCGTAACATACGTCCACACAAACTTAGGAAAAATTATTTTCTAACTTTATAAATGGTGGCATATACAACATTTTCTCAAAAGGAAATAATTCGCAGCCAGTCGATCTACTCGATTGCGCTGTCAGTGTACCTGTAGAAAATTCATTTTAGCCCAATCCCATATGAATGCATGAAATAAAATCACTCATACCTTAGCGCGGGTTCGACGAACACAGGTTAACATGTACCCCATATACATGCATGTGGTACACAACACACTACATCCCGCATCAGCATCAATATCAGCATCACCCCAAAATAATATTTAATCCCGTCACACGACATGTAGAGACATGACATGTGTTGGTCCACCAAACACTCCCTATATTGGCTTTGACCAATCATGCTCTCCCAACTCACACTTACCATGGTGTCAAAATAGAAAACAACAATCGCATGTATGCAATACCCAAGTTAGTAATTATAGCCACCTAATAGTCCTTAACTGGGCATAAAGGATATGACCATGGCACTAGTAATTTTCATAAACTTTTACTCACACCTATAAAAACATTTTATTTGGAAGTAAATTTTGAAAAATCAAAGACTTTTTATTTTTAAAATACACTTGCAAGAGTGTAAATACTGAACCTTGCTCGATGCCGGCTATGACAGAGGTGACAAATTTATAAGAAATCAAGTATGATGGCTACTACTGAAGTAATCACACAGTCACACTTGAGTCCATTTAAACCCGGTATTCCGGAAATCTCGAAGAATTTTAAACTTTCATCAACATACAACCAAGGATCTTGAAGTTCAGTGTGTATATTCCACAAGTTATAAACACATTTCAAATCCACATACATCGAAGTTTAAATAGCAGTTATTACAATACCAAGTTCAAATAGTTTTAAACGAAGTACCAACATAGTTCAAATAGTAGCGCCATTTATAGTCAACCCCGCAAAAGCACAAGACGGGGAAAAGGGTCTGCCTTGCCCAAGGCAATTAGTCATCACCAGCAGCAGGATATAGACATGTCTTGCAATAACCATGGAACACTTGGCCATTTGCAACATGGAAAATAGAACCCTGAGTACGGGAATGTACTAAGCTAGACTTACCCGTCTTAAAACAAAAATAAATGACTCCAAGGATTATGCAGGCTTTTTGGTGGAGCTTGCTGACTCACATTTTGCATATGTTAAAGTAGAGTTTAATTCAGTAAGCATATCTATCTCAGGTTTAACCAAATTAAAATATTCCTCTTAATTAACAATATTATTAAGTCATGCTCAAATATTAGCAACAATAATTAATATTGTCTGATCCATATTTTATTCATTCCTTGTAGCAACTTGCATAACCATAGCTTACTATCAACAATATTAAAACTACAGTGCCACGGAGACAATCCGTTTCTCACTATCCAGGAGAGATGGCGACTCGACTCAATTACTACCCAGCTGGGGAACATTACCATATCACAAACCCGGCATACTTTGCAAGGGCAGCCATAAGTCATCTTTGGAACTGTTTGGGGGTACGTATCGTGGGCGTGGCGGCAACCTCCTCATCAGGGGCCAACCGAGATGCCAAGTCATCAGGCCGTGCTTGCTCATGGTCATTGTCTGTGCCTGAGCACATCCTTCCTTCCTCCATGAGGAGCGTTAAACGGCCACATGCCGGCCTGACCTAGATCTACTCCGCTTCGTGGTTCACGACCCCGCAGAACCTACTAAGTGATAGGTGCTTTAAATCCGAATTAGCTTCCAACAAAGTAACAGTGCTTAATTGACACAGGCGGAGGACCACAAATCCCACCTGGTCTAGTTATCAAATTTTATACCATTAGTTATGACTCAACTTCCGCGTAGTCACCATGTGACTAACCATCATCCAAATCCAAAGTAGGTGACCGGATATCACTTGACTATTGCAACCATCATTCCCTAAGCATACTTAATCCTAGACTTAGCAATAGGATAGGATAACAAGGTAAACAAGGATATATTATGCAGCAACGGTACCAAACAACTACTATACTTAATGCATCAAACATAAAAAATACGCAATTAATTTAATTTAGAAAGCACAGGAAAGTTCAGAATGCACCGGGGCTTGCCTTTCACAAAGGTCATAGGGAAGTAATCCGGGCACTCAGGTAGCTCAGTGATCAACTCGTCTCCTCCTGTGAGCTCTTCTGGCTGCACTCCGAGATGGTGAAGCTCGGCCCTGCTCCTCGACCTCCACCTGAGCTATCTCGTCCTATCCTGATATGATGCATATGCGAGAGTGAATGTGATGAATGCACGATTAGCAAAGGTTTTATGTGTGCATAATGATGAATGATTATAGTAAGTGCATGTCTCTTCCGTGGTAGAGAAGCTAATTAATACGCAAAACAAACTACTTATTTCACCATCAACACATACATATATATCAATCACCATATTGGACAGCATAGCATAGCGGCACAAAAATGCACACAACTGGAGTTCCAGAACTCCAATGACAGCAAATGAAGACTTGCTGGAAAGCTTAGAAGATTATCTACAACTGTTATTAAGCCCATATTACCAGATTACAACATTTTATTTATGCAAAACAGCAAGTTTACAATTCTGTTTTAGAGTGGCAAAGCAAACATGCATCACTTATAACTTTCAAAATACATATGCAAACCTTACCAAATCTGAACAGCAAGTTATTTAGATAATTACCTATCACATTAACTTACTGGTCAATAGAAAACGTAAACTAAATTACATGAAATGATAGTTGCTAATTAACACATCACATAGAAATGCATAAAATGAATTATAGTGCAAATTAAATAACGGCTCAATGTGAATATTCACCAAATCTCCAAACCAAATTAACTAACAGTTGTTAACCATCAAAAAAGAGCAGAAAAACATATTTTACTTTATTTTTACAGTATGGTCATCATGCATATTTTAACTATTTTTCTTTCAACTTAAAAATGGTTATATAGGCAAACACCTCAGAAAAATCTACAAAAACTACAGAAGCATTCCACTCTTCATCTCAACACTTCCATAAAAGTTTCACCGCAAACACATGCATATTTTATCCTACACAAAAATGACAAGTTTGTGTGATAATTAAGCTTGAAAATACTTTGTACTGTGAAAAGTGTGAAACAACAAATTTCTAAGTATGTACAGCTACTTAATAGTACCATAAGCACTCCCAAAATTTATCATGGTCATTTTCACATTAATTATTTTCTTATGAATTTCCAAAAATGCAAGCTAAATGGCACATAAATCAAATCTCACAAATTCAAAACAGAACATAGCATGAACAATATTTTTGCCTTACCATACTCCCAAAAACATGAACATTTTGCACAGGAACCATATTTTTCTCTTGCACCAATAATTAGTTTTGCATTTCTCCATTTACATGATATTTAATGCAATAAATCAAGCTACATATAAAAAGTACTCAAAACTACCATTTCATATTTTTAAACTGTAGATCTACTCAAAACAAGCCTGATAAAATTTGTCTCACTCAAATCCAAGCTAAAATGGGCAAGATATGAATTTTAAAAGCATGCATGTATTTACGGAAAAAGAAAAACAAAAAGAAAAAGCCTGGCGACACGCTGGGCCCGCTGGTCAGCGACCCCGAGTAGAGCACGACAAAGCGTGGTGACGGATCTTCGCCGGTGGTGATCAAAATGGCCAACTAAACACACCATCGTGCTCCCACGCATCAAGACCTATCGACGCGAGAAACGCAACTTAAATCGAACCCTAGCGCCGATGGCGATTTAACGGCGGCGGCTCGACGGGCGACCGGCCGCGTTTCGGTGACGACAGCTCGAAACAAGACATGCACGAGCTGCGCTGCTAGAGCAGTGTGAAACCCAATCTTAATCGAAGAAAGTCCGGCGGCGGTGGCACGCGACGGCGGTGCCAAGCCGCCGTCGGCGGCGAGCACGACGGCGGCGTGAGCGGTCCGCCCAACGGCAAAGACCTCGATTTGATTCGACCTAGGGCTAGCTAGCACACCTCTATGCGAACCCAAAACATAAGCTCGAAGAGAAACGCACAGACAAAAACGGGCGACAAAGCGAAGCTCGACGCGGGGCGGCCATGGCGGATCGAGCGCCGGGCGGATAGAAATCCGGAAATGCGGGCTTACCCTTGTGCTTTACCTTGATTTGACGGTACGAGGATGTGGGTTGAAGCAAGGCGGAGCTGGTGGCAAGTTTCGTGGGTGGCGGTGGGGTGGCGAGTGCTTTAGCGGCGGTTTGCTTGCGCCGCAAGCGAGGGGAGGAAAAGAATGGGGCGGCTAGGGGTTCTGGACAGCGAGGACACGCGCTTTAAGGCGGCGGCCGGTCAGAACGGGTGCCATCCCGATGGTACGTCGGCGGGCGGATGCACGCCATGTCACGCACATGAACCGGGAGGAGCGGGGGACCCTGTCGGCCGATGGACAGCCGATAGGGTACCCCCCCATTTTCAAACTTGCAAACTATTTTGAAATGGATCTCGAAAAACCCTATAGAATTTTGAAAAACTTTCTACATCAAAATT